>JAFLJL010004842.1:0-15522 GCA_018398815.1 Conus ventricosus
GTTTTCCCTCGAAAACCTTTCGTTCCCCTCTGGTTCTGGCTTTTTTTGCCTTTCTGGTTAAGATTTTCTGGAGTATGTTCACAAAACGGGCCCAAATTTTCTGTTCCTGTATAGCTGGAGTTGAACAACCCATCTTGACGTGCACAATCAAAACCCGAGCGAGAGAGGAGAGGAGAGGAGAGAGAGAGAGAGAGAGAGGGGAGAGAGAGAGAGAGAGAGAGGAGAGGAGGGGGGAGGGGAGGAGAAGAGAGAGAGGAGAGAGAGAGAGAGAGAGAGAGAGAGAAACGAACGAACGAACGAAATTTTGTTTATTCAGGGTATGAGTTAAGCATACAAGTGTGCTTTTTTCACTCAGCCCTGAGGCTAACAAAAATCCACAACAATAGTGCAAAAAGTAATATTTGTCTATATATGTATACCAAAGAGAAGAAGAAGAAGAAAGAAGAAGAAGAAAGAAAGAAGAAGAGAAAAAAAGGAAAAGAAGAAAGTTGAGAAAATTAAATACGCAAGAGAGAGAGAGAGAGAGAGAGAGAGAGGGGAGAGAGGGGGGAGAGAGAGGAGAAGAGAGAGAGAGAGGAGGAGAGAGAAAAAGGGGGAGGAGAGTAAAAGAATGAGGAGAGGGAGAGAGAGAGAAAAAGAGGAAGAGGCTAAGAGAGCGGGGAGACAATGACAAATGGACAAATGTTTTATTGTGTATAGGCCTGTGACCGTTACAATGAAGGGGAAGGCAAACAGCTGTTAAACTGAAACTAGACAAACAAACATAACATTCACACATTGCCAAAAATCCCATATCAACCCCCAGTAATCTCAGAAAAATGTGATCATGAATAAAAAACTTGCTCTGCATTTCAAAGCCAAAAAGATAAATTTAGGACAAGTTCATTTGGGTTTATCAAGGTTACTACTCAAAATCCTTGTGCACGGGTTTCAATTTTGGGTTTAAGATAGGTCCCTGCACTTTAAATGCAATATTTAGCCTGTAGGTCACTATATTGTTGGCATTCGAATAGTACATGGAATTCGCCCTCTTTCGTCTGCCTGGCATAGGGAACAACCAGGTTGATCTTTTGCCAAAAAAAGCGGAAAACATGGTGTTTATGCTCGAACTCCCATTCTAAAAACGCACGGGGCAGTTTTAAATTGCCTGTTTCTTAATGAATTAAAAATACTTTTCACGTTCAAGTTGTTTTTAAAACGAGTAGTAAAATTTCAAACCTATTGCTCTCTGACACATGAGCATACCAACGTTGGCAAAACAGTTCTGTAGGCGTTCTTTAAATATCTGTATAAACTGTTTCTCGTCGCTACTTCTCCAAACATCCAAAACATACCAAACCGTTTGAACAAAAGCGTGGTTTCAATATGTGTGACCCAATTTTCATCTTTTTGTTTCTTTTTTTGTAAATCAAAAGCATATCATAGGCTTTTCAGGGGTACCTTGTCAGTGGCTGCCTGCGTAGTCTAAACCCGAAACTGAATACATCTTTGCTGGAAGTAATTATATAACGGAAAAACGCCCCAATTCTCCATATTTCCATAATAATCATTAGGTGTAAATGGAGGACGTTCAGCAATAGCTTACAGGCCTGCAAATGAACTTTTTCGATAGATTCTCGTGGTTTGAACCCCATAGTTCCGACCCGTATAAAAGAGAAGGAACAACCTGGGCATCAAAATCCTAAAGAACAGCTTAGCTGAAAAGCAGCTGAGTTTTTAAACACCCTTTTAGAATTTCTATTGTGCTTTCTTACCTCTAATGCAATGATCGTGGCCAGGAGCAACATCGAAACTAAAGCTTTGTTGAAAAAGTAACACCTAGATATTTGTCAGACGCGCTAAGTCTGAAGGGAAAAACACTTTACTAACACCCCCATCTCATACAAACACACCCACACAACGTTAACAAATAAACAATATATTTATTCATACAACAAAGCTGTCGCTCATGCACACGCCACCATCCTGCACGATAGACCCTCCCAAAAATCAACAGTACACACAACACCAAATATCGAACCGACATGCACAAGCATACTTTACAACCAGGTGGCCAAGAAACCACCCACTGGTGACCAACAAGTCGCATAACTCTTAGGGCATAACCTTAGTTTTTATGCCCAAAGCTTCCCCCAACCGACTCCCACGAACCATAGAAGGGCACCACTCATTGTCGTCTCGCTGCATGTCTAGGTGGAAATCTAGGCAACACATTTAAATCAGTTATTCCGTATCGCCCCTAACCCCCTTTGATAACGGAGTAAAAGTGGACACAAGCGACGACGCGGGCGATGCAGAAGACGTGAACACGCAACTGGGTTAAAGAGGGAAAAAAAGAAAAAAAGAAAAATAAATTTTAAGCGGACGAGGTTATGCTGTAGAAACCCCCGGTCACAGCCAGACACCCGGACGACTAACGCCATGGAATTTAGCTGCCCAAAGATGTGGTCGTACGAGCCAGGATGAGACTGGGACCACCACCAGCCATGGGCGCGTGCGCTTCCCAGCACGCCACAACTGCGGCAGGGCTGCAAGGCCTGGGGTCGCGCACGCCTGGGTCGGATGGGGTCAAGCTCGCCCTGGGTCAGCTGGTCAGCTCCGCCTGGGTCAGCCTGGGGTCTGCTCCGCCTGGGTCGGCCCCTAAGGCCGTCACTCAGCCCAGACGTCTGCCGGTTCAACACCGGGACGCTGAACATTCCCCACTGGCAACGGTGTACTAGCGGAAACGACACACCCTGGCATGCTCCAATCAGTGCTGGATTCACACTACATAATGCCGCATTCTACACCGTATTTGTCACAAGTCACATTCAACAGAACACACGTGATACGCGGCACTCCTGCCAGTCAATTACTAAACACACCAAGACGAACCCCTCGACAGGACAGAAAGTATGTGCATGCATTCATTGTCTGGCTGATCTATATTCAGCCACCCATAATGTCATGACCTAACGCCCCAAAACACCATTCAGAGTCACAAAACAAAAGGCATCAAACATTGACAACCAAACCGGTTCTAGTGCTCCATCAGTCACCAAGAAACCCTCAAACCTATCCCTGTGCCAACAAGGTGTATGCAACAGACGTCTCAAGCACCATCACGTCAACGTATCAACACCACTATAAGATTTAGACACCAGTCTCATAACAAGCAATGAGAAACAACTGCACCCGTCATATGACATACTGACAATTTTCATGGCATGGGATATAACCATTAGCCAGCAGCAGCAGAGGTGACCCAATATTAACACAAACCATCAATGACTTCAGGTAACGCCAACGGCGAGCAACAACAATAACTGTCGACTACCCCTCACAAGACCAATAGCAAACTCAACCAATCCATTAAACAACGTAATAGAATTCAGTATCCCAACCTGCACGCAGGATGTCAAACTTTGTATTGGTCCACACGTAATAAGGACAAATAAAAAACTAGATAACACCGGTAGCTGCATCAATATTTAACCCAGCAGCGGAATAAGAGAAAACCAATATTGGACTCCCCTCTGTCATCCTCTTTATCAGTACTAGCTATCCTCTATAAATTATTTTTATTATGTTATTAACGTTGCTTAAACATCCAGCGACTACAAAGAGCACGTTTAAACTCCCCAACATGTTTACAAATCGAAATCTTCATCGCACGTACGTGCATCAACTGGCACGAAGACGGGCCCCCGCCTTCCGGGAACACCAAAATGACAAGGAAAGGATTCCTCTCCCGGAATAACGATGGTCGCCGTACAATCTGCGCAATGATTGAAGCGATAACATTTGAAAATTAGTTGGCGCACGGCATTTCCAATCGTTTCAAATATTATAAACATGGCCCAGTAACCTTAGCCCCGTCTCTACATAACAGTGACAAGTACCAGCGCTACTGCAGCCGCCACAGCCTTGAGTTGGGCACCCATGCACTTTGCAAACATTATCAAAACGTCATCACCCCCCCTCCCTTATCTCTACTATCACTTCCCCTCTAACCTTACCCATAATATAACACAATATAACGTGACCACAAAATAATAACCCATCCTAGTCCGATTTCGACTTTCAAACAAACAAAAGTATTTTTAAGTATCAATATTGCAACCGCACTAATAATATGCTCTAACCTCCCCCCTCCAGCTAGGAAAGATTAATAATATAGAGAAGACTGGAAAGTGACATTCAATAGGGTCTAGATAGGGAGGCCACCCACTGCCATAATGGCCTTCGCCTAACAAACATCTATCTTCTTCACAAATTAACCTCTTTCCGCACACAACAAACTGACACATACGACCGGAACCCTTTTTACAAAAGTCTACAACTCTAGCTCATTGATCAATCTCTTCACTTAGAAAACAGCCAATCCATGCTTTCAAAATTATCCGAGAAGAAACTGGGAAAACACAACACGCATAGGAGGCGCACCATGACTACTCACCTACACTTACATTTACGTGGCGTCACCAGGAATCGCACTTGATCTGAAACGTGACCCACTTCTACAAAGAACCAATAGTCTCCACTTGGTGGGCCGAACAGCTCCCAAAAGCCACACCTTCTGGTCCGGAAAGGACCCATTGCCAGAGTCCTGTGGACACCAGCCTGTGACAGAATGAACTTAAGCGCCCTGCGTCCTGCAGGTAGAATGCGGTCTCTCTCATCAACATGATACTCACGTGCATCAAGACTTACACACACTGCACGGGACGAAACATGACGCACAGTTCCCGGGTTTTGACTCTCGCTCAACCCTGGAGGCGTTTTTAACGCACGGAAATCTGTAGCAAACAGCCAGGGCGTCCTGTGAAGATGAACGCTAAACTAATAAAACTATTAAAAGGATTTTTTTTACCGGGTGTGTAGCTCTCCCTCTTCTCCGCCTCTTCCTATATCTTTGATGGCATGTCACACAAACCAAAGCTTGGTCTTGACAAACCCCCCCTCCTAAAGATCCTATCCCCATTGGATTTCAAGAACAAGGACATGACACTGAGCGACGCTGGCCCGTACCTTCAAAACACTTCATGACCACTAATAACCAGGACTAGTAGCCATCACTCTCTGGAACACCCAAATGCTGGAAAACTCCTCCAGCTCCTGAACTCCAGCAGGACACCCGCTCCAACTGGCAAAACTCCTCTTACATCTGTGAGGAAAATCAGCCGCTTATTGTCCACTCCCAGGGATTGCCTCCACCAGATACTGAATCGGTGGAGATGGATGCGCCCACTTGTCACCCTCCATGGTTGACTTAACCGGTGTACGGTACAGCAGAGGAGGAGTGATTGTTCTGTTTGGTCAGATAGAAACTGCTTTGGCATACAATAGGTGGGAAACTTCTGAATTCCCCACACAGTTGGCCAAACATTCCTTTTCAATTGATGGGGTAGTTTAGTTCCGGCCATCCTCATACTTCTTGTGGCGCACGCCACGGGACACAATACCCATCTGCTTTTGGAACCACCGCTCCAGTCCCTGTCCTGAGCATTCCGTTCGGAGGAGAAAAAATGGTCCCCGCACGGGCACTTGCACACTGGTGGGGTTGACAAAACTGTCCTATAACCTTCTGAAGGCCCTTGCACAATTTCGGTATTATCGGACCTGTCTTAGGCTGCGTCCCTTTTGTCAGTCTGTCAAAGCGTAAGGCGATGCGAGAAATCAGGGGAGGAACCGTCGGTTAAAAACCAATATCCCAAAATATCTCTTTCCTAGCTTCTTCGGTCTGGGGTCTTGGCGCGTCCTTGATCTGAATGTTCTTGTCCTCCACAGGCCGATTCTCCTTCGCCATTCACGTGGCCCAGATAGACAACCTCTGCTCCTCCCAACTAACGTAGTTGGGTCGTGCTGACAACGAGCATTCTTAGCCGCTGAAATAGAGAACGCTGGATTTCAAGGGTCGACTCCTTTGTCTATGTAGCAAACAAAACGTCGTCAATGAGTTGTCGACTCTCCTCGGCAACGGACGAAGCAACTTCCTCATCATCCTCGTGAAATAGCTCCCGCAGTGGACAGTCCAAAAGGCATGACCTTCCACTGGATTTGCCCCAGAGGAGTAACAAAGCTGTCTTGGGGGCAGTATTCTCCTTCGCAACAGGGATCTGCCAATACCTTGGCCAGGAATCAATTTGCTGAACCCGCTTCTGTACAACTTGCAAACAGGTTATCAATGTGGGCATCGGCTCCGTATCGAAACCACAACCCTGTTCAGTCGACGGTTAATCCACGCATGAGCGAATCATTCCCATCCTTCTTCTCACCAAGACCACGGGAGATGCGTAAGGTGACACGGAGAGGCTCAATATTGTCTAGTTTCTGCATAGCCTCCACCTCCTCACGGATCGTTCCCTGCAGGGAACGGGACTTGATACGGCTTTTGGACCGCAATGTCGTCGGACGACATCTCACAATGACATTCTCAATGGTCGTACACGTGGCAAGTCTGTAAGGACGTCGACAAACTCCAGATGTGAGTCCCTTGACATCCGCAGCGAACGTCGGTCCTCTGCCAAATTGGACGAATTCCGCAGGTCCCTCAGTGGCTGTTAGCGAAATCAAGGGAATGTCCCCTCCTATGGGAGCAGTCGGTGATTCCTCATCTTCTTCCTCCACACTACCGCTTGTACCTTCATGGGGGTTTGTTAACTCTGCAGGCCGCTCCACAACTTCTTAAGCAGTGGCATGGAACAACCTGCTCTTTGCCCCCATATGGACCTTGTAGTCCACCTCGCCTACTATACCAGTCAAATGGTAGGGCCCCGCCAGCCAGCTCAGCATGTTGTGTTTTCAACGCCGTAAGACAACACTCTAGACTCCGATTGGAAACGATCGTTTCCTCGCCCGGAGATCAATGTGCCGTTGGACACCACAGCAGCGTTTTGGCGACGCGTGGTCCTGTGCCAAAGGACATGTCTCAGCAATCTTGTTCCTGAGGTCCACACATACTCAATGGATGTCTTTAGCTAAGCCTCCTCAGGGCGCACCCACGACCTTCAGTATCTGCATTGGTCCCCGCATGCTCGCGCATATAATAGTTCAAAGGGGGAAAATCCCGTGTGGCTGCCGGTACCTTCCCGGTTAGGCAAAAATAGCAGCGCTGGAAGCCACCGATCCCACTCTCTGGCCTGTCCTGTACAAACGGCGCATATCCTTTAGGGTCATTAACTTTGGACATGTCCATTGCACTGAGCATGGTACGGCGTGGTATTCGCAACCCGTTATGGCTAAGCAGACGGTTTACACTTCCTTCATCACTGCCAGTGAACTGAAGATCCTCGATCGTAAGCACCCTGTTGGGTATTCCAGTTCCGTGACCACATGGTGTACGACCGCCTCGGCCACCTCCTCTGCTGTGATGTTTCTTAAAGGCGTCGCTTCCGGGTATCTAGTGGTGTAGTCTACCATGACAAAGTATATACGATGACCTCGTCCGACATCGGCCGTCAACGGTCGTCAGATCTAGTCCAACTTTGGTAAAGGGTTCATGGCTCCAGAGGCCATCTTGACCAAGGGTAATGGTTTGGAAACCCGACCTTGTCGAATGGTGCGCTGACACTGCGGGCATGACTGGGCAAAATCTCACGGATTGTCGTGCGCCAGATTCCTGGCCAGTAGAAGTGAGGCAGAAAATCTTGACTTGGTCCTTTGCTGGGGTTCCAAGATGCCCTTGACAATGGGAACCTCGTGGCTAAGCTGCACTACGGGCAGGATCTCTTTCGGTACGCACACCTGGAGTACACGCGTTTGGGCCTTCCCTCAATACCTTCCTGATCAGCACTCCCCCTTTTTAAGGTAACTGACTTTCCCTGTCACGCATCAGGACTCAGTCTTATCCTCGTATGCCTTCCTTGCTCTTACTCTATGGTGGGGTCTTCTCTTTGTCCCTTGATCAAAACTCATCTGAAGTAGCGATCAACAACTGACTACTCACGGACAATGGTCGCTGGGGGGTTCCTTATCCTTCTGGGCTGAGCTCTCGTCTGTACTACCGCGAGGGTGTCCGGCACTGCATATGACGGGACTCGTTCTAAGGCGCTCCACGCTTCCGCTGGATGAAAAAAGTTCCAATGAGGACCTCTTCGACTGAACGCTCCATGACGAGGTCGCGGAAACTCCCTGGACAAACGGCTGAGACCGATGTCAACCAGCGCATGGGAGACGAACCTAGATACCGGGACTCGGCCAGCGTTGATCAGGACGGTATCTCCTGTTGTTATGATCAGGTGTAACAGATGAGATGCCACCACTGAGTACCCGCTCCCGTGTCCCTAATCCCCTGTTAACATTGTTGCCTGTTGACCTGAATCTCGCACCTAGGGAATAGGCTTCTTGGCACATGACACTCACAGCATAGGGAGGGGGATTCAACACATCTTTAGCTGGGGGGGCCGGGGGGGCCCTCTGCTCATTAACGCGCCCTACGTTGTTACGCCTTGGGCACTCCCTAAACTATGTGGCTGTCTCCCCTCAAAGGCATACACTTTACTGTTTAACTCAACGAGGGGGGGCTTGAGGGGTAGTCGGTTGGGGTCGTGCTCTCGGGAGTCTGAGTCCTAGGCTGAGGCTCTGATCCTTGGGGTATACGCGCCGTAACTCTTACTCTCAGTTTAGCAGTTCACGCCCTAGGACGCCTGGCCTCTGCACCACAGTTAGCCTCACCGGGCCACCTCTGTCGCGCTGTTGCGGTGGGTGACGCGACGCACCTCAAGGTCATGATCGGGGGTCAAGATCCGATACATAATGTCTCTGTAGGAATCTAGTCCCTGAGATCGGCTCAGATCGACTGGGATCCTTTCCTGCTGCCAAGCAAACACTTATCTGGAAGAGCGACCATCCTGTCCAGCAGGATGCTCAAAGGTTTCGTCCTCCTCTTCTTCATTCGCCCGGAAGTAACGTGGCTGTATGCCTCTGCGTCAGCCGGGAAAATCGTAAGCAAAGCGCCTTGACCTGGGCCGGAAGTCAGTGAGATTCCTGCGGGGCGTAGTCTCTGCACTGCCTCCCCGCCTTGCCATTCAAGAGCGCCATCCAACCTCATTCGACCCACGAATTCAGCCCTCCACCGGCACAAACTAGCCATTCCTCTCGAAATGGGACAGATAGGCTCGACATCTCGCCATCCGCAAGGGCTCTTAGCAATGAACACTGGTGGTCTCCGCTTGGTCTTCCTCCTATGATCTCTTCCCTACCTTACTATCTTGTCACTCAGTGCCTGAGCTTCTCCTTGAGATCCGCTCGTGCTCCTATCCAGCCGCTGTGCTCACATCACGCTTGAAAAACTAACCTCCTCGCGCCATGAGCCTCAACTTTTCTCCTTGCACTCGGCGCTTAAAACCACCAACTCTTCTCCTTGTGAGCTCCTCTTCCTAAAAGCCTCGCGACTGAGGGCTCCTCTTGCTCTGCGCGTCGCGATGTGACGTGAGTCAATCTTCCCTTGCCTCTGCTCTCTTTCCTTGTGGGCCAGACCTCGTACTGGCGTCGTTACAAGTCCGCCAATCCCTCCCAGTTAACCCCTATGTCTTTACTCTAAGTTCCGAACATACTTGTCGGCCAAGGCGTCCAGCTGTTCTATTGCCATAAACCTCCTTCACCAACTTACCCGCACGCTCCTTAACTGCCGGAGACGTTGCCACAGGCTGTAATGACTTCCTGAACGCAGGTTAGGTCACTCGGGAGTTGTAGTGCGACATCTGAACTCGACAATCCTACTCCAAACCTCGCGACTGACAGCACGATTACCTCAGAGCCCAAAACCTATGCGATACTGGAGGAGAAAAGTTAATAACACAACCTAGTTTATTTTCCAAATGGTAATGAAACCCTGGAGTCAACCTCAACTAATGTACGAACTGAGCCCCCAGCTACGTATACCTATATACTCCAAAAGGGTGTGTGACAAGGGGTACCAGGCAGCTACCAAGCACATAATTCCACTCTCAAAGATCCCCCCCTCAAATCAAAAACATACGCCAACTAAACCACCCAACAAAAACAAACCCCGCATGTCATCATCATCAACATAACAACACAATGCAATAGTCAAACCAAAATTATACCGTGATCATTTTCAAACAACTCATACCCGCATCCTCCACCACGTTGTCAGAACGCGCTAAGGTTGAAGGGAAATACACCTTATACTAACAACCCCATTCATACAAACACACCCACATCGTTAACAAGTAAACAATATATTTATTCATACAACACGCTGTCGCTCATGCATCACGCCACCATTCCTGCACGATAGACCTCCAACTTCAACTGTTACACACAAACACCATATATCGAACCGAAGGCACAAGCATACATCACCAACCAGGCTGGATCAATGAAACCACCCACTGGAGTGCGACCAACAAGTCGCATAACTGTTAGTCTTACCCTTAGTTTTGAATGCCAAAGCTTCCACAACGACTCCCACGAACCATAGAAGTCATCCACTCATTGTAGTCTACAGAATGCATGTCGCTAGGTGGAAATCTAGTGCAAACACACAATTTAACATCAGTTATTCCGTATCGCCGCTCGCTCAACAAGACTACTTTGAATAATATCGAAAGCTATCGGTGGACACAAGCGACGAAGACGACGATGAGAAGACGATGAACACGCACTGGGTTAAATTAAAGAGGGAAAAAAAGAAAAAAAAATAATAAATATAGCGGACGAAGGTTATGCCTGTATAGAAACCCGCGGTCCAGCCCAGGCACCGACGACTACGCCATGGATCAGCTGCCCAAAGATGTGGTCGTACAAGCCAGGTTGAGACTGCACCACCACCTGCCATGGGGCGCGTGCGTTCCCAGCACGCCCAAAAATGCGGCAGGCATGCAGTGCCTGGGTCGGCTCCCGCCTGGGTCGGCCTGGGTTCAGCTCCGCCTGGGGTCAGCCTGGGATACAGCTCCGCTGGGTCATCCTGGGTCAGGCTTCCGCCTGGGTTCGGCCCTCAGGACCGTACCTCAGCCCAGACGTATGGTCAAAAACACCGGACTCGTGACCATCCCACTGGAAACGGTTGTACTAGCGGAAACGACACAATGCATTGCTCCAAATCAGTGGCTGGATTCACACTACTATGCGCATTCCTACACCGTAATTTGTCCACAATCACCATTCAACCAGACACACGTTAATACAGCTGCACTCCGCCAGACAATTACTAACACACCAGGACTACCCCTCGACAGAACGAATGTTCATTCATTCATTGCCAGGCTGATCAATATTCCGCCACCATAATGTCACTGACTATCGGCCCAAACACATTCAGAGCACAAACACAAAGGCATCCCCAAAATGACAACCACAAACGGTTCTAGTGCTCATCAGTCACCAAAAAGAAACCCATTCAACTATCCTGTGCCAACACAGGTGTAAGCAAAACAGAAGTCTCAAAGCACCATCACAGTCCAACGTATCAACCCACTTTAAATTTTAGACACTGTTCAAAACTAGCAATGAAACAACTGAACACCCGTCATACTGACATACTGACAATTACACTGGCATGGGATATAAACTTTAGCGCAGCAGCTGAGGTGACCTATATATAACTATACATCAATGACATCAGGTAACGCCACGGCATTAGCAACAACAATAACAAGGGACTACCCCACAACGTACCCAAATAGAACACCACCCAAACAATTAACAACGTATTCAGAATCTCAGCATCCCAACCTGCTCGCAGGGTCACACTTTTAATGGTCATCACACGTAAGTAAGGAAAAAAAAACTAGATACACCTCCTGGTAAGATGCATCATATTAAACCCAGCATCGGCTAATAAGCGGATAAACAATAATTGACACCCTTGACTACTCTCTCTCTTTTCTGTACTAAGAAAAACAATCCATCATAAATTATTAATATTATTGTTTTTAACGTTGATTAACATCCAGCCGACTACACAGAGCACGTTAAAACTAACCCAATGTTTACAAATTGAAAATCTTATTCGCAGTACGTGCTTCAACTGGCCCGAAGTGGGCCCAACCTACGGAACACAAATTGGGCAGGCACGGAAACGAGAGTCTGCGTCTGCGCAATGAGTGAAGCTGCAACATTTGAACATAGTTGGCGCCACCGGCTTTTCCATTCGTTTTCCAATATATAATCCATGGCCCCAGTATCCTTAGCCCCCGTCTCTACATAACAGTGACAGTACCAGCGCTACCGCCAGCCGCCACAGCCATGAGTTGGGAACCATGCCACTTTGCCAAACATTATCAACACGTCATCTCCCACCCTCCCTTCTCTATACTATATTCCCCCTAACATTACCCATATAGACAATAACGCGACCACAAAAATATTAACCCCCTGACGATTCAACTTTCAAACAAAAACACAAGTAATTTTAAGTATCACTTTGCAACCGCACTAATAATATGCTAACCACCCCCCCTCCCCAGCCTAGGACAGATTCCAATAATAAAGAGAAAGACTGCGAGTTGACATACAACTCGGTCTATAAGATAGGTAGGCCTACCCACTGCATAATGGACTACGCCTACAAACAATCTATCTTCTTCCACAATTAACCTTTTCGCACACAACAACTGACACATACGACCGGAACCTATTTACAAAAGTCTACAACTCTTAGTCAATGCTCAATCACTTCATTAGAAAAACAGCCAAAACTTGAGTCAAAATTACCCGTGAGAGACTTGGACAACACAACAACGTTGGGAGCGCCACCCACTGACATACACCCTACACATACATTTCGTGGCGTCACCGGAATCGCACCTTGATTCTGAAACTTGACCACTGCTACAAAGAAACAAAGACTTCCATTTGGTGGGCCAGGAACAGCCTCCCAAAAGCCACACCCTTCAGGTCCGAAAGACCCAATGCCAAGAGTCCTGCTTGACACCCCAGCCAGAGACAGAACTGAACTTAAAGCGCCCTGCGCTCCTGCAGGTAGAATGCGGACACTCACTCAACATGAACTCACGTGCACAAGACAACACACACTGCACGGGACGAAACAAGACGCACAGGTTCCGGGTTTGACACTCGCTCAACCTGGGCGTTTAACGCACGGAAATTCTGCCTTAGCAACCACCAGGGCGTCCGTGAAACGCTAAACTAATAAACTATAAAAGATTCCCGGGTGTGTCACGCTCTCCCTCCTTCCACCGCCTCTTCTATATCTTTGATGCCATGTCACCCAAACCAAGCTCTGGGTCATGACAATATTTATAAGAATTTACAACATCTAACTGCTTATCACAAAGAAACCAACATTCCTTTTACTTAAATAGCACCTTTCCGAAAAACCATGACTTTAGTTGTGTTTTTTTTTTTCCAGATTAACTATTAAACATAGTCTTTGAGCACACTCAAATAGGACATTAAGTTGATTTTGCAGACCTGCTATCGTCGACGACATGAGAGCGATGTCATCAGCAATAACAGTATGAAAATTTCTACATCGTTAGGGATGAATTGTATTCCATGCTTGCCACGTGAAAACATGTCGCGTGCAAGCTCGTTAATAATATAGAAAATAAGGTAGGACTAAGAAAGCAACCCTGTTTTAGACCTTGCAAACATTCAAAATAATCAGTGTAAGAGTTACCACATCTGACACATGATTTAATGGTGCTGTACATACTTTTCAAAATGTTAAACAGGTTTCCTTTGACGCCATTCGTGAGTAGTATATTAAACAAAAGATCATGTTGTACCATATCAAACGCCTTTCTGAAATCGATAAATGCTACATAAAATTTATTGTTCCTTGATAAAATGTTTTTCTATGCTAGCATACAAAGTGAAAATGTGATCAGTCGTGGAATAAGATTTTCTAAACCCAGCTGAGCATCAGAATAACTTCTTTGTTTTCAGCCCAGGAAATGAGCCGTTTGTTCAATATGTGCGTAAAAATCTTACACAAGTGACTAATCAACGAAACACCACGATAATTGTTCGTATCGTTCACATCACCTTTTTTATACAACGGAATAATTATTGATTTAGTCCATTCTTCAGGGAATACACCATCCCTGAAAAGTTTATTGAAGTATTTAACTAGGAAAGGGAACGACCAATCTCCTGAGGCCTTTATGACTTCACTTATTAAAGAATCATGGACCAGCTGCTTTGCCACACTTAAGACTCTGGATGGCTTTTTTTTTACTTCCTCAACTGTAATTTCAGCGTCCAGAATAGGCCCAAATGCCATATCAGAGACATCCAGTTTTTGGATGGTCCACACTTTGGAAAAAACCCAAGGTTTTAACAAGTTTTTAAAAAGTGGTTTAAACCACTGATTCTGTGAAATTGTATTACGTATGGGGGAACGACTGCTTACTTATTTGATTTCAGACCAAAGGCCTGAGAATCATCTGCTACTGCATTAAGCAGTTAATGCGTCAGTTTTAAAACTACGTTTCTTCATGTACTTAAGTTGATTATGTTCTCTCCTCATTTGAACATAGGCACATTTATCAGTTGGATCTCCAGCTCTCTTGAAATGGTCAAAGGTTTTAATCCCTCTTGTTTTTTGACATTCATCATCAAACTAAGATTTTCTCACAACCCTCCCTTTTTGAGAATGATTTTGGCGCATACAAGCGCTGGCATTCATTAAACAATTAGTAAATTCTACGTGCTCTGTTAACACACAGAGAGAGAAAGGGCTAAGAGAGCGAGAGAGAGAGAGAGAGAGAGAGAGGGGGAGAGAGAGGAGACAAACACAGACAGACAGACAGACAGGCTGACAGACAGACGACAGACAGAGACACAGAGAGAGACAGAGAGAGACAGAGTAAAGCAGAGACAAAGACAGAGAAAGATAGAGACATAGAGAGAGACAGCCCAGCCAGCCAGCCTGACAGACAGAGAGAGACAGAGAAACAGAGACAGGGAGAGGAACATAGAGAGAGAGAGAGCAACAGGGCAGACAGAAGGCAAGACAGAGAGAAAGAGAGAAAGAGACAGACAGAGAGAGAGAGAGAGAGAAGAGAGAGAGAGAAGAGAGAGAGAGAGAGAGAGAGAGAGAGAGACGACAGACAGAAGGACAGACAGAGGAGAGAGACCAAAAGAGGAACAGGGAGGTAGACAGGACGACAGACAGACAGACTGACAGACAGAAAGAACTTAGAGAGAGAGAGAGAGAGAGAGAAGAGTAGAGAGAGAGAGAGAGACAGGCAGAAAAGACAGAGACAGACAGACAGCGTGAGAGGGAAAAAGGGGAGGGGGGGGGAGAGGAGCCAAACGAAAGCGATGAAAAATTCGAAACGGGTTCGAGGGAAAAAGGGGGGAAGGGGGGGGGGTGGAGGGGAGGGGGGGGGATGAAAAAGGGAAAAGAAAGGAGGGGAGGGGGAGGGAAGGATATGCGTGGAGGGGGAAGGGGGGGGGGGGGGGGGGGGAGGGGAAAGGGGAAAAGGAAGAGGGGGGCAGGAGGGAAGGATGGGGGGGAGGGCCGTGAGTGGGAGGGGGTGGGAGGCAGGGAAAATGGGAGGGGCGAAGGGGGGGGGGGGGGGGGACGGGGAAACCGGTGGCAGGTTT
>JAFLJL010004843.1:0-10000 GCA_018398815.1 Conus ventricosus
CTATTTTTTAATCAGATAATCTTTTGTTGTTAAAGCTAAAAATAAGGTTGAAACTAGTTTTGGCGAATCTTCTATCTTTTCCATGTTGGGCGGTTTTATTCTTCACAAACATTTTGCAAGGGTTGAATAAACTATAACACCAATAATAGGCACTGCATAATTAACCAACGTTAAACTCATGGTTTTAAAAGTATTATATTATTTTTTTATTTTTTTCAAAAATGGATTGTGACGAACTATTAAAGTGTGAGGAGCAAGCAGACTACTCCGTAGGCTACTCAGCAGACCATGCCATAAAGAAAGATTATACTCTCTAGCTGCGTGTGGAAAAACTAAACAGTATTTAGGCACTGAACTAAGTGTCGAACAGATTCAGCAACTGTCTACTTCAGACGTTGAGAAGTACTACGCTAGGTACGAAGCACAGCTAGGGTCAAAAATGGTTTAGATCGGTGGGTCAGACAATGATTAGTCTATATGCTAAGTTGGTAAGTAAGATGGCGCAGTTGATTCAGAAGAAGATTTAAAATATGACCAGCCGCCGTGGCAAAGTGGTTAGCGTCGCGGACTCCGGCTGGGATGTCGTGGGATCGAATCCCGTCAGAGTCATGTGGGTTTTTTTCTGCCCCGACCGGCTCCTACCCAGAGTTGAGTTTGCTGCGGACTCAGTTGGGAAGACTGGGACCACACAGTCGAGTTTCATCCACTTAATGGATGCGTTTCTGAGAGTGTTGCTCAAATTCCTGACCAACACTGCAGGTGCCTGTATCTCTCGGGCCTGGTTGACGCCAGGATATATTATGAAAGGAAGCGTAGAGTACAGCCCTGTCATGTAGTCTCAGACCGAAATGGAAATCCGTAGCATCATCTTAATCATCCTCATTCTCATCAATCAGCATGAAAAAAATGTCTCAAATTCTGTGGCCCTTCATGCCCTGCTCTCATGGTGACCTCAATTTCAATGTCCTCTCCACGTCTGTGGCCTTGGTTTGGTTTCATCGGGGTCACCGGTACCGGCGAGTCCATGGGGGCTGTCGTTGGACGGATGTGGTGGCGCCCTCTGGAGGGAGAGCTCACTCACGCCGGCTCCGTGACTAAGCAATTATTGTTGTCAGTAGGGGGCTTAGTAGGTGGTATCCTGCGTATGTTAGATCAGAACAGGCGCCACTGAACACCACCGAAGTGACTCGGCAGCAGTGCAGTGTCTCCTCCGGTGGGTTGCCTCTTGACGGGTTGACATTGACTGCTCCCTATGGACTGCCGGTGCCGGGGCTGCGGCGAGGCCCCCGGGCTGTGGCTGTGGGCGGGGTGTCGGAATGAGCAGCGTGGGTGCACTGCCTCAGGTGGCGCAGAGGTTGGGACAGCAAAAAAAAAAAAAAAAAAAAAAAAAATGACTTATCACAAGATCCAGTTTTAAACAAGTCCCTAGAAACTCTTGCATGTGACATGTATTACAGATTTGGAACATTGTTATGCCCATTTATCATGGGATTATTTACTTTTAATCATATAATCATATTAATTTTGATCATATTAAATTGAATCGCAATAAAAAAAAATGAGCGAGAAGATGCCGCAGGACAGTCCACAGGAGCAGAATGTACCGCAAGTGAGTGCTCCGCAAGTGAATGTACCACAAGTGAGTAATGTTACTAAGTCTAAAAATCCTGGACGTGTTGAGGCCGGGCGTAAATTAGCTGAATGGAACAGACTGCAAAAAGCAAACCAATCAGCAAAACAAAAATTGTTAGATAGTAATACAACATCGCTGCCACCAACAACAACACAATTACCAACAACAACACAATTAAACGATAAGATGTATCATTATGTATTGGGTGCTGCTGTTGTTGGTGGGTTTTTAGCATACAAATACCTAACAACATACCTAACAACAAAGTCACAAGCCCCCACAGTAAATGAAGAACCGACTTCTGCAAAAAAAAGTACAACCTCCTGCTGTAGACCCATTTTCTATGAAATAGTTTTAAATGAACTAAAAAAAGTACAAGTTAAGAACTAGAAAGTACAAGTTAAGTTAGTTATAGAAAGTACTTTTTAAGTGCAAGTAAATTACAAGTTAAGTGCAAAAAAATAAGTTCTAGTTTTAAGTACTAGTTAGGTTCTTAAGTTAAGTTCTTGTTAGGTTCTTATGTTAAGTTCTTGTTACGTTCTTAAGTAAGTACTAGTTAGGTTCTTAAGTTAAGTACAAGCCAAGTCAGTCAAGTTAATCTTTTAAAGTTATCCAATGCCCTACAGTATATGCAAACTCATGATTGACGTAAGTTCTCTTGTTATTGTTAGAGGCTAGTGATTTTTGTTTACAGCAGTTGTGTTTACTTGATGAAGAGTAGAGCGCAGATTAACATTTGTGTGATGAAATACTTTGTTTTCAAAGAGAGCTTGCTTGTAGTTATCGTGAGTTATATTTTTTTTACAACTTCTTTACTTATGCCTTTAGCCTTCTTTATTACAGAAGTCTGGCTGGCAACGCTATACATATTTGACCTCAACCAACATATTCTTTTATAACTGTCCCATTAAGTTCATCCTTCATCTTTCCAATTACTTTCTTGTTTACAGTTGAATGTAAAAGACTGTCTTTAGGATAGTCGCATGTGTCGTACCACCCATCAACTCCTTCAGCTACTTCTGTTTCTAAGTCTTTGTAAAAGTCTTCTGTGGGGAGGTCTAGAATAAAAATATCAGTGTCTGTGTAAGTACTCTTGCTTCTGGGTACCGCGGTTTAAAGTAGTCATACAGAAATTCTAACATCAATAACTTTGACAACTCTAATACGGTGAAGCTGATAAACACCGGCTTGTCCAACTTAACATCCTTTTTCTTCATCATAATGCCAACCAGGCTGTCGTTTAAATCTTCTAAAGTCTTGATAGTTAGGTTTAGAGGCCAACTTAATTGCTTGTTTTTTTTTTGTAACTAATTTTACATCTTTACGTTTGTGTGGATTTTCCATAGTTTTGCCAAAACAGCTGTTGTTCATTAGTTTACAGAAGTCTTTTTTGAAGCGTTTAGTAGCTTGGCTTCTAAGATCAGTATTCTTCTTGATGTATGGCCTCATAAAGGCTCTTGATCACAAGTAATTATTCTGTGAACAGCTCTTAGTTTCAGCCGTGCTTTAGGTTAAAACTGCAACAGTCTGTAATGGCACACATATTTAGTTTTATGCCTAAGATTAGGCACAAGTTTAGGCGGTTCGATGGGACTCATCTTTAATCTTTCTGCGGCTAGGGGGTAATCGTTATGGAGATCGTGTAGTTCATAAGGATATTCTGAGTCTGCTTCCAAGATTAGTCCTATTGGATTATCAGGCGGAAGCTCTGACAATATTCCTAACACAATATTAACATCATGAGGCCCTTTTATCATTGTAAAGTTTCTCAGTGGAAGCGGCTGACTCATGGCCCATCCATACAAATTGTTGGCGTCTAAGTACAATAGATAGTTGGACGGTTTAGTGGGATCATAATCGTCTAAATACTTGTTATTGGCTTTGCAGTAAGGATGTGAGGCCATGCTAATACCTCCCCTCAGCCCATCTTCAAACATCTGAAGTGTGGGTAAATCAGAAATTAAGTCAATCTTGATGTTTGTAGACTTTAAGAAAGCATCCCAAGAAAGGCCTGGGGCAGAGATGTAATGTGATGAGTCTAAGCTGTAATGTTTCATGCATGTAGATCTGTAATTCTGAAACACATCTGCCAAGAAACATACGTCAGCCGTCAAGTAGTGATCATGATAATTACCCATTGTTTGACAGTGTAATTCTGTCCTGGCCTTTTGAGCGTATTCATATTCAGAGTCAGTTATGTCTTTGCCTCTAAGACTAGAAAAGAAAGCGCCTTTAGAGGGAAGTGAGTCTTCATCAAACCTGTCCCACGAGTTCATGTATTCATAAGGGTAAACACATTTACGCACTAAAGACAGGTCAAAGTATTGTTTTATTGTTTAGTGATTTGAAAGTCTTGTAGAGATCCCGCTAACTTATCCAAACTTGCCATCAAATGTTGTGCAGAATCATAAAAGGATAAACAGTCAAGAGTAAATGTCATGTACTTTTCTGAAGACTGTGCAATGCAGAAGTCACTGCTTGCATGATAAAATGAGAATCGTAGCCTCGTAAGTTATGAAAGAAGACAGGCAGTTTCCATGTCTTAGGATCAACCTTAAGTTGAAGATTACACTTGCTGTGCGCGGCCCCTCTGAACTTTCCAGTAATGTGATCGTGGTCTTTACTGTTAGGTGTTAGCTCTAAGACGCAAATCCAGCAGTGTGTAGATGAGTCATAACGTTCTTGGTCTTCAGAAGTCATAACAATGCCTGAAAGGTTCAGTTCATTGGATAACTGATTGCGAAGTTGTTTCATCTGCTCTAAAAATCTACTAGCTGCGTCAGGGTCTCTATGAATCTCTGGGCGTGTGTGTGCCCATCTGACCTAACAACAACAAAAGCATAAGAAACAGATCTGATGGTGGGTTAATAAGGTTGTTTTTTGTTCTTGCTGTTGTGGACCATAGTACTGCGGCAAGAGCGATTCAAAGTCAGCATAAACCACGTAGGGGGTCATCTGCATTTTGCGTACATTCTTAAAACTAACTTTAGACCCTGGTTTAGGTGTGAGGAGTTCGGTTTCACAGTCTACAAAACTTTTACAATGTTTCTTATGACTGGCAGCTGCTTCTATAGTTGGGATTCTGACCAAACATCTTCTACAAAGCTCTTGTTTAGATTTATCCTTTGACGTATAGGCCATAAGTCTGCTTATTGTTCTGATTAATACATAATGGCTCTTTAGACCGTCTGTAAACAGTATCAAGTCTACATGTTTGTTAAGTGATTCACCTAAAGCAGGAGCGTTTGCAGAAATCCTTAGAGGCACTAGATTGGCTTCTACAGACCATGTGTATACGTGTACAGTGATTGGTTTGTTTTGCTCTTCAAACTGAGATATGCTTTCTCTACTTACTGGGAAAGGTATGTTATCAAAGTTCAGCTCTTGTTTGTATGCTTCCTAATTGGAGACTCTGTTTGCATGATTTTTAACAGGATGTAAATGCGCTAAAACACACCACATAAAACACATGTTGTCAGAATTATGTATGTTTAACCCGTTCAGTGCCTCACAAGAGTACAACCAAAGGTGTTCCCAGGTGCCGGGGAAATCTCATGATTTGGGGGTCATAATTAACAAAAAATTCTAGCTCAGAAACTACAAAAGATAGAAAAATGAAATCTATATCATTTTTGAAGGAAATTGAATGAAGATTTTGAATCTGGGCTTCTTTTGTTTTAATTTTGATAATACAAAGTATTTAGGCTTGTAGATTTGGATAGATTTTTTGCACGATCAAAAACATGTATTTACCACATCCAAACAAGAACACACAGCAAAAAAGTTGAAAATAAAGTTTGTATTGTCACACTACACCTGTAAATGAAAGTAAAACAGTTTGGAAGTCTATCAAGACGCTCACACTCGATGCAGACTGACCAGTCCACGACCACGCCCCCCCCCCCCCTCCCCACCACACCCCCTTGCTCAACTTCAACCCTCTCTTTCACTCCTCATCTTCCCCTACCTTTTCGTCTGCACCGTGTCACGCCGCGAGCAGGCCACGATCCCCTCTCGCACTGATTTCACATCACTGGACACCAGCACGCAGTGCAGAGTACACACTTGGCTGGCTCGTTCGACTGACGCTGTCAGCTGAACGCACACTGAGGTCACAGAGCCCTACTCAATAACTGACGAATATGGTCGGCAATTCCACCACTATCATCATCTCACCTTCATGCTCGAGTTAGTCGTTGAATAAAAGATTATTGTGTTTTGTCAAAAATCATCAGCAGAGCCTGCTCAGCTGTGTAAATACGTTGACTTGGTCGCTGGTCGCTTCGACAACGAAGGTTGCGCCGCCATCTTTGCAAGCGAGACACGAAGTGCTGGCTAGTCACCCAGTCAGTGATAAGAATAAATGGGCTTTCCCCTCACGTGTGGTCATTTACATATTATTTTAAGACTACAGACATATAAGGCTTTCTATGCAAACTCTATTTGAGTCCGTTGATAGAAATAGTAACGAATGAAAACTCAAGAAAAATGCATGACGTCAAGGGACTGCCCATAGGCACATGGAAAGCACTTTTATTTCCGCGTCAGCTGACTGACTAAAGGCGCTCAACGGGTTAAGACTGCTCGTTTTAACTCTAACTCTCTTGGAAGAGAAAGGTAAGAATTGCCGACTATAGGATAGAACTTTGTTTCAATTTGATTTCAAGGACTGTCCCTTCAGACCAGCAAGAACCCTTAACTTTGCCTCCTCACTTGCATGGTTAAACTGTGTAAGCATGTAGTCAGCCCAGTAAGAATTAAGGTCGCGATAGCTAATAACTTCTTTCTGTTTAGTTGAAACCCAGACCTGCATGTTGCTATCATCAGGCGTTATATAATCAATCAGAACGGCCAACAGCTCCATCTGAAGAAACTCTGGGATTTTAGAGATAGCATGTGTCACGCTTTCATGAACGTTTGTAGGGTTAATAATATTCATGTCTACTTCACTAAATGTATTGCTTAATTGTTTGTCACTGTCAAATATTTCTTCCATCGTATATAGTTTTCTATCCTCGAATTTACTTGTGGTCGTCATTTTTAAAGCCACAATATTTACGTAAATTAAAAAAAAATGTATATAAAAGTAAGTAAAACGCGCTTTTATTCTTCACCCAAGCTTTTGTAACACTTCAAGACACGTTAACCTTACAATAACACCTGCTAATATTTTAGCTTTTTCTGAATCATTACAGTCAATGTTCATCACTTTGATTGCTTTGTTAAATAGTTCACTATGCTCTTTTATTATATTGTTTACATCATTCTCAAAACCAAATTCACTAAAGCCAATGTTTAATACTTTCATTGTTTCGTCAAATAGTTCATTACAATTCTTTAAATCAGATTCACTGAGTTTGGCAGCCATTATTAAATCTAAAATAAATAAAAAATAATTGTAAATTCAGCTATATTCATAGTCTTTTCTAATCGTAAAACCTGATCTTCATTAAAGCGAATAGCTACTCCTTCAGAGTCAGTAGAAACAGTCAGATTAACATCTTCAGGAGCCATATTATCAACTAAAATGGCAAACACCTTTATAACTGGTTGGGGCCAAGAATCTGGTATTTTACTGATGACCTGCTTCACGCTTTCTTGCATATTTATGCGCTCAAAAAGATCAGTAATTAATTCTTCAAACCTGCTCTTTAACTCTTCTCTATCAGCCTCCCAATCCAACTCGTAAAGTATATTAATAACTCTGTAGCTACTTCGGGCTTCATTTTTAAAACCAGATTAAAATCATAAATTAAAAAAATTAAGTAATCAGTTTCTCTTGTTTTGCGCAAGAATCAGAAGAAGTTATATGTGTGTGCATGCGTGCATGGGCGGGGGTGGAGTGTGCGTGCGTGGGCGGGGGTGAGGTGTGGGGGTGGGGGTGGGGGGTGGGGGCGGGGGGTGGGGGCGAGGGGTGGGGTGTGGGGATGGGGGCGGGTGTGCGTGCGTGGGCGGGGGTGGGGTGTGGGGGGTGCGTGAGTGGGTGGGGGGTAGGGGTGGTGGGTGCGTGAGTGTGTGGGATGTGGGTGCGTGAGTTACCTCACTTAGTATTATTTTTAGCCCTGTTGAGGACCTTTCTAGGCCACAGCAAAATTTACCAATGCGCGACATAGTTCTGGTGTATTTTTAGCCCTGTTAAGAGTCTTTCTAGGCCACAGCAAAATCTACCGATGCGCGACACAGTTCTGGCGTATTTTTAGCCCTGTTGAGGACCTTTCTATGTCGCAGCAAAGTCTACCGATGCGCGACATAGTTCTGGTGTATTTTTAGCCCTGTTAAGGTCTTTCTGGGCCACAGCAAAATCTACCAACGCGCGACATAGTTCTGGTGTATTTTAGCCTTTAGGCTGGAGCATGCTTCCTCAGCCAGTATTGATTTTTTCACAGCAACTAGTCAGAAGGCCGCGTTTAACCACTCTACCAACGTTACTTTGCATATATTTTAAAATTAGCTTTCTTTTCTCATACAAGCTGTGAATTGAAATTCCAAGCTTGTAAAACTTTGAGTAGTAGAAAAAACAAAATGATAATTCCATCAGTTTTCTACACAGCGTGGGTTCAATCAGAATTTCAGTTTTCAAATAATTCTCCCAGGATGCTTTTGGGTTAGATTTTTTTTAAAACAGTTTTTTGTTCTTTCAAGCCAATGGCCTAAAAGCAAAGATTGTCGAAGAGTTTTACGATTACCAGCTTTGATCTCAAAACTGGCTTTCAGTAAAACAGGCGTAATTTCGGTTATGTTTTTCAGCCTCATAAAAGAACCTTCTTCAATCGGCTTATCATCAAGTTGCTCTACAAAACAATTACGTAAAAAAACATCCAGTTCACTTACTGTCATTTCACGTTTTCCTTGCTTCATTTCCAAAAGATTTAGGCTCTCGTTTGGCCAGGTTGGTTTTGAGCAAGGCTCGCCACGTTCTAATTTTTCAAGATACAAAATCATTTCCCGATAATACTAATATTGAAATACCAATATTAGTTCTTTTTTGCTCATCCGAATACAGCAAATGTTCAGTTTGGCTTTCTTAAGAACTAACATCCATTGCAGTCTCTTGTGAAGACAAACCAGCTTCCAGGTTTGACTCTGCCATTTTTTGTTCAGTGCAGCGCTAACACATGTCTTGACTCGTAGACAGCCCGCTCAAGAATGAGGGCTGAGCCTGCCGGCCAGCTCCCCGGCAGAAATGATGTCATACCCCTGTCAATTGGTTGAACGTGCACACGTGATAGCTCAGCCCACCACGTGATGATTAATAATGCAGTATTAGCTGCAGGCCTCCTGTGCAGCAGAGCGTACAACGCAGCCCCCGCTAATATTGAATAGAACCTGTATCAGCTGCAGGCCTCCTGTGCAGCAGAGCGTGCAAACGCAGCCCCTGGCTAATATCGATTAGAACCTGTCTGGGGTAGGACTGCCAAGCCATATAAATGTTAAAATGTTTAGTTGATTTTATGTCCCTGGAGAGAATGTAAATATATGGGTTCACGATCACCAAATCTTATCTCACTAAGCCCCCATTTAAATGTGCTGAATTACGTCGATTTTTTGAGGTTTTGCATGTTAAGTTTGTTTAAAAAACAGTGGTTAATTTTGGCTAAAGAAGCATGAGAAGGACGTGATTTGTTGTAAAAGGGGGTTTTCGTGCAAAATAAGATGGGTGGTTACGGTGACCCGTATGTTTTACATTCTCTGGGATACATATAGAAGTTGCCAACCAGTATAGTATTTAGGAGGGGGGATAATGGGGGGGGGGGAAAATGGGGACCGTTTAACGTCTCTTATTCTCTAAAGGGAGGCCCTTAAAGGCAAAAATGTATGTGGAATTCCTTATTTTCTTTGGTCGAATTGGAGGAAAATTTTAACCAAAAGGTATTTTTCAAATTTTTTTGACAGCCAAATCCAATCTGTTCTCGACGTATGGTTCAGAAGTATGGGGCTTACGTGCTGACCATACTGTTTATTAAAGGGTCCATTTGCTGGCAATTAAACGTTTTTCCTAAATATTAGCATAAAACCACCCCAAATCACTAAGATAATTGCGAAATCAAATAGATATCCTCTTACATCCAAACACACTCAAAATGTAATTAAATATGGGCTAAAGCCATTCAGATGGAAAGTGCACGTATTCCTAAGAAAAGTTACGAAATGTTATACATAATCCACTGAATGGTAAGAGGAACTGGGTATCTAATATAAATGTAACACATTGTATAGGTATGGGTTTTGGGATTGTTTTGGAGAACCAAGGTGTAGAAAAACTGAAACTGTTTTTACATCCATCTTAGCAGAGACTGATGGTCTGTCATGATCACGACTTGATTCAACCATTCCGTACCTAAAGAACATTTCAGTTGAGTCAACTTT
>JAFLJL010004843.1:15498-79396 GCA_018398815.1 Conus ventricosus
GATCAACAGTTCAATTTTTTTCCATCCATGCCATTGAATACAGTGCACAGTGAAGATAATCTGTTGGATAGGGAAACTTTTTTGGCAGGCTTAATATTGGAACCATTTTCAAATGGGCTCAATTATAGGACGGATTTCTTTATACTTTAAGGAAAAGAGAAATTTGGCAGCAATATGTAATATGAAGGGTGATGGTCATTGCAGGATCGGACTGGTGCTAGTGCGGAAGGGATTTGTGAGAGTGTTGTGTGTAGGGGGGAGGGGGCCAGACGTGAGTGAGGTGTTAGTCTCATGTCATATCGTTTTCTGAATAATTAATAAGTGAATTGTTTAATTTGATCTTATTGAAGTGTTTTTAGAGCTATAAAGCAGTCTTGATCGAATAGTATAAAGTACTGGTTATAGTACAATGTTGTTCACTAGTAGAATTTCATGCTCGTTTGTAGTTGCGCCAATAGGTCCTTTTCCTTACTTCTTTGCTCCTCCATTCCCCCCCCCCACCCACCCCTACCTCCCCCCCACCCCCTTTTTTCCCCCTCTGTCTTCTTGTCTTTGTCCTAGTGTTTCTCTTTCCCTCACTCCCCTGTCCTCTGTCCTCTCTCTCTCTCTCTCTCTCTTTTCTGTTTCTCCCACTCTTCTCTCTCTCTCTTCCTCTCTTTTTCTCTCCCTCTCTCTCTCTCTCTCTCTCTATCTCTCTTCTCTCTCTCTCTCTCTCTCTTCCTGTCGCTTTTTCTCTCCCTTCCTTCTCTTTCTCCTCCACCCCCCCTTTCTCCTTCTTTATATCATGTCGGTGTTCTTCTTTGGGACTCTCTCTCTCTCTCTCTCTCTCTATCTCTCTCTCCTCTCTCTCTCTCTCTCTCATCTCTCTCTCTCTCTCTCTCCTGTCTGTCTTTCTTGTCTTTGTCTTGTGGTTTCTCTTTCTCACTCTTATCCCTCTCTCTTCTCTCAATTTTCTCCCACCCCCACCCCTCCCACTTCCCTCTCTTTTCTTCCTTACCATCCATACCCCTTCTACCTCAATCCCTACAATCCATTAGACCACAACAACCCTTCCTCACCATCCTCCGCTTCATACTTTCGTTATTCTTATACAGTTGTTCCACGACCACCACTACTCTTTTTTTTCCCCTTTCCCCCCTTTCCCCCCACCCTCCTCTCTCTCTTCTTGCATTGAGTTTGTGTTTTTGCGTAGCACGTGAATGATATGTACCAGGAGGAAATTTGGAATGTAGCCTAATGCCCAACCACTGAACTGTTTTTCTTGATGTTTTCAACTGCGTCACTTTTCACATTCTCTGATGAAGCCTTCGTGGGCGAAAGCTCGTGTTTTTAATGTTGATTTTACCTTGTGTGGAGGAAAATGAAGAACTTGTTTTTACCTTGTATATTTTTAATCTGCCTGTTCTCAAATGTTTGGTTGTGCGTTGCGGTGCGGGCAAACGGAAATTCTACCTGTGAAATATATATATATATATTTTTATATTTATTTATTATTTATATATTTATATTTTTATATATATATTTATGATATTTTATTTATATATATATTATCTATATATATATTTCTTTTGTTCTTAGGTGGCACATTTTGGTGGGTTTTTTTTTGTTTGAAATCTCATCAAACATTACTACGGTATTGCACACCAGCTTTTCTGGGTTTGCATTCTTCATGTAAACTGAAAAGGACAGAGGAGTCAACTTTCCACTTTCGCGGTCACCGAGTATCAAACCAGGTTTCGATTATATCGGGAATGACCAGGAGTTATATGTTAGTGAGTTTCCCTACCTAATTGGAGGATGTCTCCCCTTTGAAGACTTAGCTTGGTGATAGGCTTCATTTTGGATGCATTATTTTATTTTTCCCCATTCACCCACGCAAGCAACATTACTGTTTGTAGGCAGTATCATCTACCACTGCAGATATGAATGCCGTATATCCACCCTATTTCTTCACTCTAAGGAAATTAAAGAGCAAGCTTGTTTTTAAATCTGTCAATATTTCTTGCAGTTCATGCAACACAAGCTGCTCTCTAGGCTGCTGGAACGGTGCTCGGTACTTATCCTTGGAATATATTGTTTGTTTTTTATTTATTTATACCCACGACTGTGCACAGTTTATATATATATTTATATTTTTATTAATATATATATATATAGATATATTTTTATATATATAAATATATATATTTATTTATATTATTTTTACTGTGCACTGGTAGTGGGTTTTGGAATATGGTGTAGTCATGGAGGCGTACCCATAGGTTGTTGGTTCCATAGCCATATCAACATCTCTCTCCTAAATATACATAAACCATATCTACATCCATCAAGTACATATTCATAGCGAATATTTCATCCTCTCTACATATTCATAGGCATATCGCATCCTCTCACTACAATATCCATAGCGATATCTACAACCTTATCCTACATAATCCATAGCAATATCTACATCCTTCTCCTTCATATCATAGCCCATATCTAATCTTCTGCAACATATCCAGAAAACAATTCAACATTCTTCTCCTACATATAAATAGCCATATCAACATCCCTCTCCTTACATATCCATAAAACCATATTTCCATTCCTCTCCACATTTCCATAAAACCATATCAACATCCCTCTCCTTACACATCCATATCATATCAACATCCTATCTACATATTCATAGCATATCACATCCTCTCCTACATATCCATAACCATATCAACATCCCTCTTCCTAAACATATCCCATAGCATCTCAAAACATCCCTCTACTAATATCCATACCAAATCAACATCCCTCTCCTAAATATCCATTAAACCATATCAACTTCCCTCTCCTACATATCCATAACCATATAACATTCCCTCCTTCATATTCATAGCATATTAAAATCCTATCCAACATATCATAACCAAATCACATCCCTCTCCTACATATCCATAGCCATATCAAACTCCCTCTCCTACATATCCATAACCATATTAACATCCTCTCCTACATATCCATAACCATATTAACATCCACACTCTTACATACCATAACCATATTAACTTCTCTCTCCTACATATCCATAACCATATCAAACATCTCTCTCCTTCATATCCATAGCTATGTCTACACCCCAAGTACATATCTATACATATTAACATCCATCTCCTACATATTTACAACCATATTAACACCCCTTCTACATTTATTCCAACCATATTAACCAAATCTCTCGTAATATTACAAACCATTACTTAAATATCCCCTCCTAATACCCTTAGCATCATCTACATCCCTCTCCTACATATCCATAGCCAAATCTACATCCTCAACCTACTACATAGCCATATCTACATCCCTCTCTTACTTATTCAATACCATATCTTACATACCTCTCCATACATATCCATAACCATATTCTCACATCCCTCTCCTACTTATCATGGCCATACCTACATCCCTTCCTACCATATCATATCTACAAACCCTCTCCTAAATTCCTGAATATCCTTAAACCTCACCTACAACCCTGCACTCCTTCCTACACCCACCATAACCAATTCACACAAATCTCTACATATCCATAACCATATTAACACCTCTCTAGTACGTATTCATATCCATATCTCCATCCTCTCTACATATCCATATCTCCATCCCTCTTCCTACATATCCATATTCATCATCCCTTCTCCTACATATCCATAACCTATATCCATCCCTCTCCTACATATCCTTATCTCCATCCCTCTCCTACCATCCCTAATCTCCATCCTTCTCCTACAAATCCATAAACCATATCTCCATCCCTATCCTAATATCCATATCTCCATCCCTCTCTACATATCCATATCCCATCCCTCTCCTTACATATCATATCTCCATCCCTCTCCTACATATCCATAACCCATATCTCCATCCCTATCCTACATATCCAAATTCATCCTTCTACCTACATATCTCCATCCTCTCCTGCATAAACATATTTCCATCCTTCTCCTACATATCCATATCTCCATTCCTCTACTACATATCCATATCTCCATCCCCTCTCCTACATATCAATATCTCCATCCTCTCCCATATCAATATCTCAACCTCTCCTACATATCCATATCTCATCCTCTCCTCGTATCCTTATTCTCCATCCCTCTCCTACATATCAATAGCTCCATCCTCTCCTCCCCCCCCACCCCCCCCCCCCATACATATCATATCCATATTCCATTCCCTCTCATACGTATCCTATCTCCACGTATCTATCTCATCCCTTCTACATATCAATATCTTTCATCCCTCTCCTACATATCCATTTCTCTTCCTTTCTACGTATCATATCTCCCATCCCTCTCCTACATATCCATCCCACTCTACATATCCAAAACCATATTCCATCCCTCACCTACATATTCCTAACCAAATCGCTCTCATACATATTTACATCAATATCTCCATCCTCTCCTACATATCCATAATCCCATCCCTCTCCTACATTTCCATATCTCCATCTCTCACCTACATATTCATACTCAAATCTCCCATCCTCTCCTACATATCCTTCACTTTGCTCATATCCATAACCATATCGCCATCCTCTTTACATATCCATAACCATATTACCATCCCTCTTCATACATATCCATAGCGATATCTCTATCCCTCTCTTACATATCACAATATTATCTTTCATCCCTCTCATACATATCCAGAGCGTTATCTCTATCCCTCTCCTACAGATCCACAATATATCTGTCATCCTCTCCCTACTTTTCCATAGCGATATCTCGATCCTCTCTACATATCACATTAATATTTCATCCCTATCCTACATATCCGCAGCTATATCCCTATCCTTGCTACATATCAATAGACATTCCCACGCTCTCCTAATATACATAACCACATCTCTATCCCTCTCCTACATATCCTTAACCATATCTCTATTCGCTCTTTCCTACTATATCCACTATCTTCTTCATCCCTCTCCTTACTATCCATAGCAATATCTCTATCCCTTTTCCTACATATCCACAATATGTCTTAACCCTCTCGTTCATATCATAGCTTATATCTTATCCACTCTATTCTTTATCCATTATATATCTCCATCCTTCCTACATATCCATAGCATATCTCTATCCCTCTCCTTAGTATCCTCAATATATTTACATCCCTTCATTCATATCCATAGCGATATCTCTATCCCTCTCCTTACGTTTCCACAATTTATTACTTCCCTCTCCTACTATCCTCAGCGAATCTCTACCCATCTGCTACATATCCATATGCCATATCTCTATCCTCATCTACATATCCTTAGCGATATCTCTATCCCTTCCTACATATCTACTTATATTCTTCATCCTCTATCCTAACATATCCATGGCGATATCTATCCCTCTCTACATTTCCACAATATATCTTTATATCCCTCGCCTACATATCCGCAGCGGATATCCCTATACCTCTGCTACATATAATATTCCACAGCCATATCTCACCGCTTCCATGTACATATCATAACCACATCTCTATCCCTCTCCTACATATCCATACCACAATCTCTATCCTTCTCATACATATCCATAACCCATCTATCCCTCTCCTACATATCCTTATACCAAATCTCTTCCCTCTCCCTACATATCAATAACCATATTAACACCCCTTCCTACATATTCATGATCATATCACATTTTCCCTCTCGTGCATATTCCTACCATTTCAACATATCTCTCGCTACATATCCTTAACCATATCCCCATCCTTTGTTAAATTATCCATTATCTATCTAATCTCTCTCATAATTATCCATAACAATTAATAAAACTTCCCTATCGTGCATATTCCTAGCCATTGAACATCGCTCTCCTACATATCCTTAATCCATTATATGCATCTCTCTCTGCGGGCATATCCTTAGCCATATCATCATTCCCTCTCCTTACATGTTCCATAATTTCATAAATATCCCTTTCTGAGACATTTCCATATCCATATCTCCACCCTTCTCCTACCATTCCATAATCATAATCAAGATCCCGCTCATTATATCCATAACATATCAATTACCTTCTACCTTTCATATCATTACTATATCTATACCCCTCTGTTACAGATCCATAACCTATTCACATCCCTCTCCTAACATATCTATACCTTATCTCCATCCCTTGACTACATATCATAACCATATCAAGATCCCTCTCCTTATAATCCATAACCTTATCAAGATCCCCTCTCTTTCCCTTATCCATAACCATTCAAGACACTCATTCTCTCACACAGTTATCCACACTTTCATCTACAATGCCATTCTCTTATAAGTACTCAACGACCATCCCTAATACTACACTCCTTGTTTTCCACCCGAATACATCATCATCATGTATACTTACCCTATCCCTACTTCTACTTACCCATTCTCTCTCCACACCTACACGCTCAAAGCAGTGTATACTACGCGAACTCCTACAACACACACACACACACACACATCACACACACACCTAACACAACACACACTCCCCCACACACACAACACACACACACACACACACACAACACACACACAAACACACACACTCACACCACAACACAAACACACACACACACACACACTCTCCACACACACAACACACCACACCTTCAGCTTTCTACCTGTCAAACTTACCATAACTCCACTGACACAACATGCTCCATCACTTACCTGTCATCCTGACGTTTTACCTTCATGACACAACCTGACCCAAAACTCTGCTGTAAAAATATTACCTTAACTCCACTGACACTACCCTGCTCCATCTCCTGGCAAACTCTACCCATAACTCCTCTCCCGCTTCACTCTAGATGTTAAACCTGTCTATAATCCCACCTCTCCGGACCATCAGGCTCACTGTTAAACCCTACCCATATCCCCTCTCCGCCCTCTTCACTCTACTGTTGTTATATAACCCTACCCACATTCTACTTCGCCCGCCCCTTCACTCTAGCTGTCAAATAGACATTAATCCCACTCCTCCGCCCCTTCACTCTACTTGTTAAACCTACCATTAATTAATCCCTCTATACCCTCCCCTTCCTCTACTTGTTAAAACCCTACCCATAATCCCACTCTCCCGCCCTTCCCTTACTTGTTAAACCCCTTCCCATAAACCCACTTCCGCCCCTTCATCTACTTGTTAACCCATTACCCATAATCCCACTCACCCGTCCTTTCAATCTAGCTGTCAACCTACCCATAATCCCCACTCTTCCCGCCCGTCACTTAGTGGTTTAACTCTCCCATAATCCCACTCATACGCCCACTTCCCTCTACTTGTTAAAACCCTACCCAAATCCCCTCACCCGTCCTTCACTCTAGCTTGTCAAACCCTACCTATTATCCCACTCTCCCGCCCTTCACTCTAGTTGTTAAACTCTACCCATAATCCCTCTCTCCCGCCCCTTCCCTCTCTTGTTAAACACTTCACATAATCCCACTCACCCGTCCCTTCACTCTAGCTGTCATACCCTACCAATAATCCCATCTCCCGCCCTTCACTCTAGTTGTTAAAAACTCTACCCATATATCCCACTATCCCGCCCCTTCCCTCTACTTGTTTAAAACCTACCCATATCCCACTCACCGTCCCTTCACTCTAGCCTGTCAAACCCTACCATAATCCCACTCTCCCGCCCTTCACTCTAGTTGTTTAAACTCTAACATAATCCCACTCTCCCGCCCTTCACTCTAGCTGTTCAACCTACCCTTTATCCCACTCTCCGCCCTTCACTCTATTTGTCAAGCTCTACCATAATCTCCCACTCACCCGTCCACTTCTCTCTAGCTGTCTAATCCCTACATTATCCCACTCTCCCGCCGTCCCTCTACTTGTTAAACCCTACCCATATTCCACTCTCCCGCCCCTTCACTCTAGTTGTTATACTCTACCCATAATCCCAAATTCCCGCCTTCACACTCCACAACGCCCCACTTCACACCTGTCCCTCAACATAATGCTTTCCGCCATCACGACCACCACCCTCACCACCTCAGAATACTCTCTCAGCTACTCTAACTTTCCTCCCTACCACATGTCTCAGCAAGAGTGTGAAAGTAACAACTTTGGGTATGGACTGCTTAAAAGGCCCACCACCACCACTCCCCCCAAAAAAAAAAAAAAAAAAGAAAAAAAAGAAAAAAAAGAAAAACAGAACAAACAAACAAAAACACAAAAGAAAAGAAATGGTCGATAGGATACAAGATGCAAAGAATATAAACGTACTCCCAGTTTATCCTGAATACGTGTGAGTTATGCATTAAGAGGTAAACCGTCTTGGGCTGGCCTCTTTGTAAACGTTAGTAATGGCTATTCTGGTAAACATCGGCTTCGTCTGTGACCTTATAGGTCATTACTTACAAGTTTTCAGTCAAGATCGGCACAAGAATTTCTGAGATTTTCCATAACAGAAGATATCCATGATGGGCGTTAGTAACGGCTATACGGTAAACTTAAAATTCGGGCTTCATCACGTGACCCATTATGATCATATCTACTTATTTTCTGAAATATCAGCCACGTTCGTATGTGATTTTCCATTAAAGTAGAAAACCGTTACAGCCGTTTCAGCGGTTAGTAACGGGATTTAACGATAAACAGAAACATCGGCATCATCCGTAACCTATAATGATGATACCTGCTGATTGTCACAAAGATCGGAAATGTTACTTTATGAGATATTCCATAAAGAAGAAAAGCGTTACGGGACGGTTACAAGCCGTTAGTTTACGGCCTATATCGCGTAACTAATAACATCAGGCATCATCCGTATAACCCATAGTGAACATTACTGCTAATGTTCACGAAGATCGGCATGTACTTTCTGAGATTTCATTAAGTTATAAAAAACATTTTTAAAAGGGCGTCGTTACAGCCGTTAGTAATGGCTTTATTACGGTAAACTATACATAAGGAATCTTCCTTGATCCATTATGAACATACCTACCAAAGTGTCAACAAAGATCGGCCAAGTACTTTCTGAGGATATTCCATGGAAGTAAAACAACCGTTACATGCCGTCACAGCCGTAGCTACGGCTATATCGGTAAACTTTTACACATCGGGCATTATTCGTGACACATAAGATACTTACCTGCTTATGTCCACAAAGATCGGCCAAGTGCTCTTTCTGAGATATTCCATGTAGATGAATAAAGCGTTACAGGCCGGTTACAGCCGTTAGTAACGGTATAACGGTATACTAAAAACATCGGACATTATTTTGTGACCCATATTGAACATAACCTACAAATTTCAGTACGAATCGGCCAAGTGCTTTTTTGTGTATTTATAAGATCATAAAAAACAGTTACAGGCCGTTACAGCGTTAGTAACGGCTAGAGAGGTAACTAAATACATCGGGCATTCATTCGTGACCCATAATGCAACATACACTGCTAATTTTCACAAAGATCGGCCCAAAGTACTTTCTGAGATATTCCCATAAAGAAGAAAAAGCGTTACAGGCCTGTTACAGCCGTTGCAACGGCTCGTAACGGTTAAACTAAAACATCGGGCATCATCCGTGACCTATAATGAACAATTCCTACTAATTTTCAGAAGGATCGGCCAAGTGCTTTTGAGATATTCTATAAAAAAGAAAAAACGTTACAGCCGTTACAGCGTTCATAACGGTAACTAAAACATCAGGCAGTATCGTGACCCATATCTGAACATACGACAAATTTTCTGAAAGATCGGCCTAGTACTTTTTGAGTTATTTCTATAATGAAGAAAAACGTTATGGCTGTTACAGCGTTTATAACGGGGTAAACTAATAACTTCGGGCCATTCATCCGAGACACATCATGTACATACCTGCTATTTTTCAGAAAGATCGGCCTTGTACTTTCTGTGATATTCCATAAAGAAGAAAAAGCGTTACAGGCCGTTAAGCGTTAGTAACGGCTGTATACGGTGTTAACTAAACTCGGGAATTCATCTGGACCTTAATGAACATATCTACAAATTGTCAGAAAGATCGGCAAAGTTCTTTTTAATATATTTCTAAAAAGAAGTAATACCGTTCGGCTGTACAGCCGTTCCAGTAAGGCTATAACGGGGTAAAACTTAAACATCGGGCATCTTCCGTGACCCGTATTGAACATACCTGCTAATTTTCACAATGATCGGCCCAAGTACTTTCGGAGATATTACACTCAAAGAAGAAAATGCGTTAACAGGCGTTACAGCCGTTAGTAAAAAATACCAAAATTCATCGGGCTATCCTTAGACCATAATGAACATACTACATAATTTCAGAAAGATAGACTCAGTAGATTTTTCTGGAGCGAGTGGAAAACAATTTGACCACGGACACACAGACAGACCGGACAGGACAGACACACACACCACACAGACTGTATTTCTTCGTTCCCATTTCTAAAAGTTCTCCCTGTTCTTTAAGAAATGGGTGTACATAAAGGATAGACGACAAGGAAAGGAAAAGTGATAATTCTATTCGGGAATAGGGAAGTGGTGGGCAAAAGGTATAGTTGATTCTCGGGAGACAGAGAGTAGGAGAGAGAGAGAGAGAGAAGGAGAGAAGGGAGACGAAGTGAGAGAGAGATGAGAGAGAGACGAGAGAGAGAGAGTCTGAGACAGAGAGAGACAGACAGACCAAACAGAATGACACAGCACATACAGAGAGAGACAAGGGACAGAAAAACACAAACACACACCACACACACACACACACACACACACACACACACACACACACAACACACACGCGCCTTGCGCCGGCGCGCGCTCGCCGCACGCACCGCACGCACACACACACATAAATATACGCATATCTACAGATATATCAAAAATTTTTTTAACAAACAGGTAATGGTGGCGAGTGGGAAACAACATACTCTGCCCTAGGTGTCTGGACATGGGTATCACAAGGCTCCAGTGATTGCACGATTACTTTTCAAACATCAGATACATGACCTGCCAAAGGCGGTGTCAAGCAAAAGTAACTCTTGCCTCCAATTTGCAGTGGATATATGTCTGTGGATGGACGTACCTTAAAAAAGTCAACACCACAAAGATCCTCTAAATTTACATAGAAGATTGTTCCTTGTTTGACTGATAACATTGAAAAATTCATGTTTCAAAATGGACTATCGTTATCCACTGAAAAAACTTATTATGATATTATATTTAAACTCTGGTAGTAATCAGCAAAATTTGCGATCTTTAAAACTGCTTGGGTTGGAACCTTTAGAGTATAATCAAAACGTCATGTTCTTGGGATTAATTCTTACATCAAAGCTGACATGGAATATATATTTTGAGCTTATTCTACAAGGCATGACATAGTCTAAATCTTTTAAAGGACCATTAGTAGATTACCTTTGGGGAATGGACCCTGAAACTTGGTTCATCTTTTCTACAGCACATTTAGGTCCACAACTTTCTTATGGACAAAGAAATGTATTTTAGTGCTCCAAAATACCTATTACAAAAATTACAAAGTATTGACTGTAAAGCCTATTAAAATAAGCTCATGCCTTCCGGAGTCATGCGTCAAACAAAGAAAACATACAGAGCTGCTGGAATCTTACCGCTTGATGATTTATCGTGACACTTGCTACTTTAAAAAATTTGTGTTGAGAGCATGTACAAGTGACAATTTCATTTGGGAGAATTGAATTAAGAACTGAGTGTGATTTTCCTAAAAGGGCAAACATATATCGTCGGCTAAATGACAATAGGCTACATATACTTCTAATTTAATTGATAGTTCAGGGTATAAGCATCAAAAGACTTGTCAGTAAGACATCATTCGCCACTATTCCTCCATGGGTAATATTAAAACCGTCTTTGGATATCAGCTATTCTTAAATGAAAGAAAAGAAGAAATTTAAATGTTGTGAATTTCAATTGCAAAAACACGTATCTATGAACCAATATATCAAAATCACCTTAGGTTTTTACAGGGTCGTGTTTGCAATTATTATGTTATTACGTCTTTTTGCTTTGTGCGTTCACATAGTATTTTGGTGGGTTCGGTTTTTTATTTGATATATTATTTTGACCGGAAGTGGTTGTTTAAATTCAGTTGAGTTGACCCCATGGGCTGCAAGCAGAACAGTTGTGCATTAAACAAAATGAAACTGTATCATACGATCGTTTTGTGTCGCTTCATTGGTGGACCCCGAGTGGAGTAGAAGCTCTTATGAGTGACCAAGCTCTTCCATCTTTCTTATGAAAAAAATAGAAAAGAAGACGCTACGACCACTCGTAGTTTGGAGCCTAGTCAGAAGCTATTCAGCATACTTGTGACGACCATTCGTCAAACAAACGCTCGCTATGCCAGCACATGCAAGTCCCTCCACCCCACAGTGGCCGCTGTTGCTTTCAAAGCACCACCTTTTTGGACAACTATTGCCAGTGCATGGTTTTTACGCCGGGTAGCTTCCTTTGCTCTCACACACCGCCCATTTCAAATGACCTACCTAATTCTAATCATGTGGTTCAAACTTTAAGACTCGGCTATTCCAGGCGTGTCCAAGCAGTAATTGAACACCCGCCCAGGCTACTGTGAAATACAAGGCCCTCAAAGCAGCACTTAGATGCATACGACGGCTTCACAGTTTCATAAAAGACACTGCATGTTGAATATGCCATTGGTTTTTAGGGGATGGACGTCCCACAGAGTACTTCAATACTATGCGTTCACTCAACTCTGAAACCTGACCCGGTTTCGTGCCCTTTTTCTTAACAGCTTCCTCCTGAATGTTCGTGTATATTAGCACAGACTCCTGAGGTTGAATCTTGGACACTACTTGCAAAAAACTGCAGATGTATTCTCGAAGTGGATTTGCCAGCACCAGCTTCTGTTAGGCAGAACTTGTCAACCAAGCTGACCCTGCTCTCGGGGATAGAGACGAACAGCAATGCAATGGTGGCCATAACAACAACATCACAATTATCTGCTGCTACTGAGTTTTGAATGCCTTTAAATCGAGATGTCAAAACCAAAGAACAGGCACACAATCAATTCAAACACAGCAGGACCACCCCTTCATTTACCCTGTTGTAAATATATTCAAGTTTGGTGTGGCATGGCTAGGCGCTGTGAGACAGGTGAATGGTAGGCCTGTGCTATGGCTCCATCAATACTCTGAGGAACCACAACTCCAGAACCGACATGGAAGGCTCAACATTCACGGACTTTTGCAGTCAGTTCAATCGCTGCAGATACCACTCCACCCCGCGCCCCACACAAGCAACACTGGTACCATTACAGTGGCTGATCTTTCTTTCTGGACGGTCGTTCTTGTCGGGACACTGGGGCAGAAGAGTCTGTTTTTACAGCGACGCTAAGGTTCGCAAAAAATTTCGGGACTAGCTCGTGGCTGCCAATGGTTCAGCTATCCATACCTATGGAAAGCGAGACATTCTGCTAGGATTTGCAAGTCGCCAACTTCACCCAAAAGTTTGGTTTCGTGATGTTCACTCAACCATTCTTGGTGCAGATTCTAACCTTCATCTCAATGGCTATAGACATCACTAACAGAAGACTGGTCTCTTTGATTGCAGATTTAGTGATTCATGCTCAACTCACTCGGCTCACAAACTCCAAGCATACACAGAATCCATCCACTCAGGTTCGATGCTATTGTGGAGGAGTTTCCTGAACTGTTAGTTCCTCTTTCAAGGACAACAAAAACGGTGTTGTTCATCACATTCAACCACGGGGACCCCAGTGCATGCACGAGCTCGTCGCCTGGATTCAGGAAAGTTCACCGCGGCTTAAAGCAAGAATTTTGATGAGTTGGAAGCAACTCGGTATTGTTCGGGCCGCTCCCGTTCTCCTTGGTCTTCACCCTTTCACATGGTCAAGAAGAGTTGTGGTGGCTGGCGCCTTGTGGTGACTATCGCCAGGAATCTTGAAATGTCCAGGAGCTGACCGCTATCCCTGACCACATTCAAGACCTAAATGCACTTCTTCATGGTAAAAAAAATTAAATAAATATTAAACTATCAGTATTTCTCCAAGGATTGACTTGGTGCGTGGTTACAATCAACGATAACATGTTATGCCCCAGAAGATATACCTCAAAAAACTGCAGTGAATAACTCCTTTTGGCCTGTTTTCCGAAGGGATTGAGGTAGTTCTTGAAACAATACATGTTGCACTTGATTTGGGGCTTTGGTAAAATTTGTGGGGGGGGAAAGGTCGAATGACCAAAAATAAAAATATGCTCATAACAGGGGCTTTTTTTTCCATTAAATATTAAAGGCGGGGGGGGGCCCCTTTCAATGGATTGGAATCCTGGCAAAGGCGTTCATTGTGTTTTGTATTTAACTGGATGATATCTTGGTGGCAAAAGTATAACTCCCAGAGCAGCAACGAGGACAGACCTGCGCATTGTTTTCAGTTTTTATGACTCTGAACGTCTGGTTGGTCAACATCAAGAAATGCATCTTTTGGTCACTCATCCTTGAAGTTCCTGCGGAATTTGATCTCAGCAGCTGGTATTCTAGCCTCTACCAGACCAAAAGTTCGTGCGATTGCCAGATATGCCAACGCCGCAGACAAGAAATGCACTTGGAGCGATTTTCTAGGGATGATGAATTTTTATCACGGATTTCTGCCTGAATCGCAAACGCCTGTTACACGCACTGAGGCAACTAAAGGAAAACCTAAGAAAACTCATCTGGACAGCCGTTTGTCACTAGGCTTTTCAGTGGGGAGGTTGGGGGGGGCGGGGGTAAAAAAAAATATATGGGGTGGGGGGTTCCTTGGTTTTTTTTTTGGCTTCAAGCTGTCATGCTTCATCACCCAGTTCCTTCAGGCTGAGACGAAGCTTTCTGTGGATGCTTCGGATTCTGCTATGGAGCAGAGCTGTCACAAACGACATGAGGACATTTGAGACACATCGCTTTCCTTTTCCAGGAAAAACTGTCACCTACTCAGCGGCGCTACTCCACGTTTGATCGGCGAAGTTGCTGGCCATGCACAGCGCCATCAACATTTCCGCTACTTTTTGGAAGGCAAACATTCTCCGTATACAGGATCACAAGCGCTGTACTCATGCTTCACTAGTGACACGATCAGATCTCCACGCACAAGAACGAAAGCTTTTCTTACATCGCATCGGAGTTTTACTATGACATTCAGGTACATCAGTGGGTAGGAGACAATTGTACTGAATACTCTCTCCAGGGCCCCTGTTGACAGACACAGACCCGGCTGATTTCAGACCCAGAGCCAATGATCGCCCCCCCATTGCCTCTAATTCACCAGTTCCTGCAGGGATCTGCAAAGCTAGCTGCGGCCCAGGTCTCTAGACCCCCAAGATCAACGATCATGCGTGCTAACCCGATCCCTCGAAACTACGGGTTGTCTCTATGGATGGGTCTAATACTGTGTGATTTTTCAACAGCCGCCCACGTCCCAGTGGTCCCCACCTTATGGTACAAAGACGGTCTTTGGGACACTTTCACATCTTTGCACCCTGGGATTCTATCTACCATCGTGCATTTCCGCTCGTTACGTATGCCACGCCTCAAAAAGGACGTGAGAAAATGGTTTGCGATCCTGCCATTCTTGCAGGCATGCAAAATTGGACGTCCTCTACCATGGCTCCTATGGTCTCCTTTGAAACCGATGACAGACGTTTCGGCGAACATACACGTTGACCTGTCGGACCCTCTCCACTTCTGAAGGCTACAGCTACTGCTCACTATTGTAGACTGATTCACCCGATGGCTGTGGTCATCCCCTCCCAATGCCGTGGCCAGGTAACACTGCGCATACGCTCTGCTACGTTCTTTGGATTGCTCGATTTTGGAGTCCCAGACACCATTCTCTGACCAACGGCCGCCAGTTTGTCAGCACGCTATGGCGTGAGTTCACTGGTACTCGGCGTTCACCCAGAACCACCATGCTTTATCTCCCTGGCAATGCGAATGGTTGTAGAACGGTTTCACCGCCAGTCTGAAGCCGCTCTCAAGTCTCGCCTGAATGGAATCTCGTGGATGGTGCATTACTGTGGTGTTACTTGGTATTCGGATACAAACATGGAAAGAAGATCTGGATGCGGCCAGCTCTTTTCACCTTTCGGCACAAATATCAGAGTACCTGGTGATTTTCTCCTTTCCACATCTGCAGATAAGCTGATTCACCTGCGCTTTTGCTCAAGGAACTCCAAGAGAACTTACAGAAGCTGGGCTCCTCGCCTCCTGGACATCATGGTCGCCGTCTAGTCGTGCCCGCTATTTACAGTTTGATGTCCAAGTGTACGTTCGCGGTTTTGACTCTCACTGAGGGCCTTGGGTAAGGCCCTATGATGGACCATTTCGTGTTCTTTGCACGCTCGGACAAATACTTTGTACATTTGAAAAATGGGAAAATCAGCTCGAATTTTCATGACAGACTCAATACTGCCCTACTAATAGCAGTCAGAAGTCCTGCCTTCGACAACAGTTGCATCAAGGACCTCGCTGAAGTACGACCGGTCCTCGTTCTGAGTGTGATGCTTCCTGTACAACCATGCAGGTGCCCCAAAGACACTTGCAAAGTGTTTCAGCAAGGTTTCTGCAAGTCCCAGTATCCTTTGCAATTGACACTTATGAACCAAATCGTTACAAAGCGTTTCTGGTAGACTGGGGCAGAAACGACGAGGATATCGAACAGTCTTTAAACTTGAGTCGGTTTTGAAGGACTGATCACTACCTGAAAATGATATTCCTTTTTGGGTTTGGCATCTGAAGTCATTCTTGGACATTCTGATAACCTGGGATTTGCCTTTTCTTTTTCTTTTCTTTTCTTAAAGATTGTGACGTTCTGGGGGGAGCCTTGTTAGGCATTCTTATTGTTATAAGTTTTTGCTTTGTGCGTTCACCTTAGTATTTTGTTGGAGTTTCGGTTTTTAGTTTGATATATTTTTTGACCCGGAAAGTGGTTGTAATAAAAAAAAAAAAATATTCAGTAGCTGTTGACCCCATGGGCTGCAAAGCCAGAGCAGTTGTTCATTAACAAATGAAACTGTATCATACGAAGTTTGTTGTCCTTTCAGACGGTCCGTGCTTGACAAATGATAATGTTGGTGCGGCTTGTCATACCGGCACTGAAATTGAAATAGATTTCTACATCAGGCAAAATATGCTGTCATTTTGTTTAGCCGAATTGACAGCCATCATGCTTGCTTTAGTATTTTTGGTGAAATTTCCAATGACGGTATTTAGGAATCTGTGTTATTGATGGGATTTAAACTCGGTTTTATATTCACTGTAACTCCTTCATGTAAACAAAAAAAAGAAATAAATAGCAGACGTTCTGATGAAAAGACTCTAACAACAAATATGCAGCGTGCAGTTACGTTGGAAAAAAAAAATTGTCATCGAGATAGTTGTCAATTGCACCGTTAACATTATTTCTTGGACTTGTAACCTTCCGTTTTTTCGATAAAATTAACGCTTTAAAAACAAAATTCTCCAAAAAATGTATATGCTGTGTGGTGCACAAATCACAGTTAATCACTTTTTTCCATGTTAATAAGTCTTCCGATGTTCCTACCTGATTCAGGTCTTGCAATGAATGTTTTCGGAAGGAAATCATTAGAAGTTTTATATATGACACAAGTTTTACTACAATGCTGAATCCCTAATTCACACCCCATCAGAGTCATTACTGTAGGATTTTTTTTTCTTCACAATGTAATTTAGTGTGAAGGGTACACATCACCCACCCACGTTTCTGTATTTTGCATTTTATTTGTATAAAATGTATCTTTTACATTTCCTCTTTACTGTTAATGCAGTGTTCACAGTTTCATTCCCTCACACATTTACACTCTCACACACCACACCACACCTCACAGACAGATGCACTCTCTCTCGCACACTTTGGTCTATATTTCACTTATGGTGAAAAGACGCCATAAAAAACAAAAAACGAACGAACGAACGAACGAACCACACATATGAGAGAGAGAGAGAGAGAGAGAGGAGACGAGGAGGAGAGAGAGAGAGTCGAGAGTGAGAGATGAGAGTGAGAGACGACGATGAGAGAGAGAGAGTTGGGGGAGAGAGAAGCTGACACAGACATGCATACAAGTCTTAGGGAAGACTCACAGACACACACAACACAAACTCATTACAGAGAGAAGAGAGAGAGAGAGAGAGAGTGCTGATGAGAGAGGTGAGAGAGAGAGGAGAGAGAGAGACAGATGGGGGAGGAGATGCTGACCAGACATGATACAGTTTTAGGACAGGGATCACAGACACACCACACACACCACACACAAACACACACACACACACACTCACACTCAATGGACACACACACACACACACACACACACATTACACACACTTTGACAGACGCTTCTGATACGTTTTTATTGACAATGGCCTCTTGGCATTTTTGTACTGGGGGGTTGTTCATCAATATTTCAGCGCCGTAAAACAAGTTTTTAATGCAAAGAACATGATTTTGGTATTCGGATTACTATACTAGTGAAGAAAACATACCTTTTCTCTACCTAGGATCATCATAATACACAAACACATACAGTGGGAGAGAGGAGTGTGAGAGAGAGTGGTGAGAGAGAGAGAGACGATAGAGTGTTGAGAGAGAGAGGGGGGCGAAGACGGGGCAAAGGGTGTGGAATCTACCAGTGATCACGTAGTCGGCCGTTTGGATCGAAATGTATCGAATAAACCACGGGTTCAGTAATGATTCGTGGCTGCCTTACAAACAATGAAGCATGTAGTTAGCTGGCATAAAACCCTGAGTGGCGATCCACATGCTGAAAACCGGGTGGGGGGGGGGGGGAGGGGTGGGGGTAGCAGGGGTGCTTATTTAAGGTGGTGATGTGCTTCAATCGAACGCTTTGAGCTCTGGGCGAGGACTCAGTCAGCTGTCATCGCTGTCAGTCACGTGGTAACCTGTCCGGTCTGCCTCGTCCAATTGCCTTTTTGTCCATCGTCCTTTAGTTTCCGATGGATCATGTGTTGTGATGGTCCATCCGGAATTCATTATCGTTGAATTCAGAATTATTGTGGATACCGAAGGTCGAATGTGTGTGTGTGTGTGTGTGGTGGGTGTCTGTGTGTGTGTGTGTGTAGTGTGTGTGTGTGGTGTGTGGTGTATGTGTGTGTGGTGTGTGTGTGTGTGTGTGTGTGTTTTGGTGGGTGTGGATTTTTAAAAAGGGGGGGCCACAAGTCATTGGCTTTTTTCATCCAGCCCTCAAACAAAGGAAAAGGTATCTAAATATATGATGTAAACATTGCATAGCAACTGCATATCAGCACTAACAACAATGAATTCATGGCATTAGTTATGAATATGCAATACTTAAACTGCGATTTTTTAGTGAGAGAGGAGAGAGATGAGAGAGATGTGTGAGAGAAGAGAGAAGGAGAGAGTGGAGAGACAGAGAGACATAGAGAGACAGACAGACAGACAGACAGAGAGAATATAGACAGACAGAGAGCAATCACAGTTAAGAAGTTAAAAGATCACAGAAGATGAGAAGGAGGAGATAGAGAGGAAGAGAGAGAGGCGGAGGAAGAGGAGAGAGGAGGAGACGAGGAGGAGAGAAGGAGGATGAAAAAAAAAGAAAAATACGTACATGACGACTTTATATGCATGAGACAGAGAGAGAAGAGAGGAGGGAGAGAAAGAGAGAGTGTGAGAGAGAGAGAGAGTGAGAGAGAGAGAAGTTTGCAGCTTGTTTTCTCTTCCCCGTAAGTGCATCTAAACAAACTGACTTTTGAAAGCAAAAAACAAACATTTAATGGATGCTAAACTGCATGATTATATGGTCACATTGAATAAACACACGCATCTATACGATTTCCTTTCGACTGGACATGAATCAATGTTTTCCAACTAAAACACCACATTATTCCTTCTCACATAAATCACACACTCACTCAAGCACGAACAGAGAGAAGAGAAGTGAGAGAGAGAGGACGAGAGAGAGGATGAGAGAGAGAGAAGTGAGTACCGAGAGAGGAGAGTCGAGAGTGAGAGCGACAGAGAGAGTGAGAGAGAGAGAGAGAGATGTTTTATTCTTACAGGCCTTGGCTCCTCTGATGTGGTTATTACTTGGACTTAACAATGTAGCATTGTGAAAAAATAATGATGATTACAATGCCACAAATTTACTTTGCCTGTTTGAAAGCTTTGAATATAACAACAACAACTGCGAAACTGTTTTACATGTAAGAGAGAGAGAGAGAGAGAGAGAAGATTGAGGAGAGTGAGAGAGAGGAAGAGAGAGAGTTGAGAGGAGAGAGAGTGTATTTTTCAGGATGAAAATATTAGAGATCATCTTTTAATGCTTTGTATTGCTTTTAAGCCAGTGTTAAAAGGTAGATGTCAACGATACCTGTTACATATACTTTATGATCTCTGGGCAGAAAAACATTTTTGCTGATTGCTAAGGCTCATAATTCTTTTGACTATTTTCAAGCGGTGTTAATGATTTAGTGTACAGAGATAAACGGGACACCTCCACCATCCAATGTAAACGTTTAAAATATAAAAAACGTGTTGTTATTTTGATTGATCATTTGAAGCTATTGGGATTCCGCGAGCGATCTAATCATCTCTCGGCTAGGAAGACGACAGAATTCGTTATACGTTTGCTGAAGGATCGTGTCCTATTACATTCAAAGTCCAAAAGAATCCCTTCATTGAATCTTCCAAGACCAACTGAATCTGCCCACCCTATACTGTATTTTCCTTCAACTATATGTGAGGACGTTGTTCACGCTGTACTAACTGAATACCAGCACTTTCAGGGATTTGATTTCGTCCTTGTCTCTGTCTGGGCATCAGAACTTTGTCAGAGTGGGCTTTTTTGAATCATCTGGTATTAGCATTTGTTTTTGTCACACACCTGATGTTTTGAAAAGAAACCCCCCCCCCCCCCCCCCCCTCCTCCTTTCTCAGCATTCTGTCCCTAATGCATAGCCCAAAGCACCCCCCCCCCCATACCTCCCCTCTCTCTCTGCTCAGTACGTCTACAGTCTTTCTGTCCTAATGCATAGCCCAAAGCCCCCCCCCCCCCCACAATACGCTCCCCTTCCTCTCTGCTCAGTACGTCTACAGTCTTTCTGTCCAATGCATAGCCCAAAGCCAAGCTATTGTGGCTGATATGGTCCACATCCCAGTCCCCGGTGAAACAAAGCCAAGCATTGTATTTGATATGGTCCACATCCCAGTCCCGTGAAACAAAGCAAGCTATTGTGGCTGATGTGGTCCACATTCCAGTCCCCAGTGAAACAAAGCCAGCTATTGTATTTGATATGGTCACATCCCAGTCCCTGGTAAACAAAGCCAAGCTATCGTGCTGATGTGGTCCACATCCAGTCCCCGGTGAAACAAAGCCAAGTAATGTGGCTGATGTGGTCCACATCCCAGTCCCGCGTGAAACAAAGCCAAGCTGATGTGCTGGTGTGGTCCACATCCCAGTCCCCGGTGAAGCAAAGCAAGCTATTATGGCTGATGTTGTCCACATTCCAGTCCCGGTGAAACAAAGCCAAGCTGATGTGGCTGGTGTGGTCCACATCCCAGTCCCCGGTGAAACAAAGCCAAGTGATGTGGCTGATATGGTCCACATCGAAGTCCCCGGTGAAACAAAGCCAAGCTATTGTGGCTGATATGGTCACATCCCAGTCCCCGGTGAAACAAAGGCAAGCTGATGTGCTGATGTGGTCCACATCCCAGTCCCAGTGAAACAAAGCTAAGTTATTATGGCTGATGTTGTCCACATCCCAGTCCCCGGTGAAACAAAGCCAAGCTGATGTGGCTGATGTGGTCCACATCCCAGTCCCAGTGAAACAAAGCCAAGCTGATGTGGCTGGTGTGGTCCACATCCCAGTCCCGGTGAAACACAAGGCAAGCTGATGTGGCTGATGTGGTCCACATCCAGTCCCCGGTGAAACAAAGCTAAGCTTTTATGGCTGATATGGTCCACATCGAAGTCCCCGGTGAAACAACCAAGCTGATGTTGCTGATGTGGTCCACATCACAGTCCCTGGTGAAACAAAGCCAAGCTGATGTGGCTGATGGGTCCACATCCCAGTCCCCGGTGAACAAAGCCAAGCTAATGTGGCTGGTGTGGTCCACATCGCAGTCCCTGGTGAAACAACGCCAAGCTGATGTGGCTGATGTGGTCCACATCCCAGTCCCTGGTGAAACAAAGGCAAGCTGATGTGGCTGATGTGGTGCACATCCCAGTCCCCGGTGAAACAAGGCAAGCTGATGTGGCTGATGTGGTGCACATCCCAGTCCCCGGAAACAAAGGCAAGCTGATGTGGCTGATGTGGTGCACATCCCAGTCCCCGGTGAAACAAAGCCAAGCTGATGTGGCTGATTGTGGTCCACATCCATCCCAGGTGAAACAAAGCCAAGCTGATGTGGCTGATGTGGTCCACATCCCAGTCCTTGGCGAAGGAACCCTCCCGAGCACTGCAGGCAGAGTGACGTTCTGCATACCACAGATCAAGAGACTGCTACTTCTGAAACGCAGTCGTGCCGATAAAGACAGGGAATACACATCATCAGTATGCGACCCACTCAGCATTTAAAAGGTGGCTCACACGAAGAGATGAGAGACAATACAGAAATGGAGAGTACGCAATCACACATCATTGAAAGATTATACTCGACAGGGTTGAGGAGGGTGTGTGTGTGTGTGTGTGTGTGGTGGGGGGGGGGGTGGGGGGGGGGCTAATGTACACATAAAGAAGATGAAAAGCAACACGTAGTTAATACAGAGTATAAAACAGAAATGTATTGACATCAGAGAATGTAAATATCAGAGTTCAAGCTCACCCATCTATTTTTTGCACGAAAACCTCCCTTTTCACAAACAAATCACGTCCTTCTCATGCTACTTTTAGCCAAAATTAACTCCTGTTTTAAACAAAATTAACATGCAAAAACCTCCAAAAATCGACGTAATCGTTAATTTAAAATGGGGCTTACGTGCAAGATAAGATGGGCGATCGTGAACTCTGATATTTACATTCTCTCCAGGGGCATAAAAATTAAGGGTTTACAGTACGCTCTTCTACTTCCAACACCAACCAACAAATCAGAACAAACAACTGGCCTTCCATCTTGATTAGTTATTTTTACATCCAATGAATTTATAGGCCCCTCAACTAATTCTTTAATTGACTGTTTCCGTGAAACCTATATAACTGATAATCGCAAAACCCTGCCTTAATTGACGGCAGTGCTCGTAGAAATGTAGATGGCTGACCATTAGTATTTGTTTTTTAATTCATTTAAATGGACATACAACATTGGATTTATGAGAAAATCAGAAGGTTTATTACCTTTAAATTGCCAGATGTTTTCTCTTGTGCATAAATTTATAAACTCTATCACTACTGTGAAAGCCTAAAATTCGAGCAAGCCCTCTAGGAAAAGTATACTCACTTCTTTCTTCTAGTGGAAAATCATAGCAATTCTGAGGTTTGCCTCGTTAATTGTTAACAATATGCCAAATTCGCTAAGTACTTCTTTAAAAAGCAAAAGTTGTAGTAACCATCAGGTATTTGTATATGACTTATTTGATTGCCTTGTTCGTCATTAACATTAATCCAATTATTCTGAGCCTTTTCAGATATGTTAACCCACATAACTTTAAAGCCAATTTCTTTAAGGGCAACCCTATAATCACCGCGCCAATTGACAATTGGATATGTTAAGAACACACGTTCGTTTTGTTGGGTTATATAAATGTACATCTTTTTTATAACTATTTTAAAAACTATTTAAAAATGGAACCTTTTAAATATAACGAAAGTGCCACGTACAATGTAGGAGCGTTTTATAACTCCAAATCTTTGGACTTCAGCAATTTAACCATTGCAGTAGATGAATCATATACTTCCAAGTCAGACTTGTAAACCCGCTAACTAGATATTTTAAATCCGCCAATAAAGAGTGACAGAGTGCCATCAGCATGGGCATCCCGCCCTATGGCTTTTTTTTTCCAGAATCAGTTAAATTTTGCCATTTACTGCGCAAAAACTGGTTGTGTGTTTCATATACAAACCATTTAAACCATCCCAATCTTTAGTAAGTCAGTATATAACTTTCATGTTTTATTACCAGTACAGACGAATACTAACTGAACTACAAGTGCCCCTTCCAAGCGACCACGCGTTTTAATCCATTTAAAAACCCAATGGACACTAATGCATATGAAAGAATCTGCAACAATTTAACATTAATCCTTCAACTGACTTTAGACAAAAGTTTAGACCGCAATCATGGGTTAGGCACATTGTATTTGTGGGGTGCAAAAAGAGAATATAATTATGACTACTGGCCTGGCCACACCTCTTTTCAACCAAACAAACGAGTTCGATTGGGATCCATTAGAACAAAAACATCCTAATGCTTGGGCAACATTTATCTTAGATGAAAGTGAAGGCCTAACAATGCCAGGAGTGCAAAGACTTAATGACACCATAAGGACATAACGTTTGGTGTCTATTAGGAGCACAAGCACAGACCAAGTCTAGCATAGTAGATCAATCTACAGCTTTGATGCCAGAAAACAATTTCTAGCTAATTTAGAAGATGCTATTAACTCTGCTGTTGATTTGCCTGCCAGCATACAAAGGTATCAAGACGTTCTTGCACATGCTAGGTCAAAGGTTGACTTTGTTGTAGGCCATGATTATACATGCTGCCTTCTGACCTTAGACTACAGATTGGCATGATACAGATTATAACAATGAAATCCTCATAGCTGGAGACGACCAAAACTTAGGGCACAATCAAGGCTTAAACACAAGGCCTGCTCCATCCATTTAAAAAAAAAGTACTTACCGTAAAGTTCGGTCTATTGAGCGCACCTGATATATAAGCCGCACCCACTAAATTTTTAAAAAATCTGAATTTTTTTCACAAATAAGCCGCACCGGTTTATAAGCCGCAGATATATACAACACAGTCCGATGTGCCGCAGCAGCAGCTGGCCGAGCGTTGAGTTTACATAGTGTCGAAAATCATCACATACAATGTGTTCACTGCATTCATTGGCGTTTAAATAGGTCAGAATACAAGAGCATGTTTCCAGCTTTTCTTCAGTCTTTTTTTTTTTTTTTTTTTTAGTACGATGTGTTTTAAATCAATTAGAATCGAAGTTTCTATGAGGCTTCTTACAAGTGTTGTCTTTCCAACATCATTGCTTTAAAAAAAATACCGAAAAAAACAACGCATTTAACGATGCGCTAGAAAGGCAGTTCTCTCCTGCATTCATTGGTGTATCAAGCTAAGCGATTGGTTGAGTACTCGAAAGCGCAAGCCAATCAAAGCGAAGGTACAAAATGCAAACCTTCGCTCCCTGTCCACGATTTCAACAAAGGCGGATCGAAGCCAAGGTCTGACATGACCGAGTTGAATGCGCTAATCGTTTTTGAATTGCAAGACGCACTTGGTAAGATAACGCATATAATAACAAACCAGAACATTAATGAAACGATTCGATTGTTTTATTTCGCTTAATACCGTGCCAGTGCTTAGTTATTTTGTTCGTAATCAGCTAGTGTTAGTCGAGATTATACAGGTCGGAAACGGCCAACACATTGCCCGTTCGAAGCGATCGTATTTATGTAGAAGACAAACTGATGAAAAAAGATATCAGTAATGGGCTTTACTTATGTCGATTCCCGTATTTCTGAACGGGTTACTGATTCCATTACACGATTACACAGAAAATCGTAGTTAAAAGCATAATAAAAATTCATGAACAGTAAAACACGATATGGTGGAGTTACAGAGAAGCTAAAAATGACGAGGCCTCTGTGTGTGATGACTTCTGAAATCGGAAGAATCCGCAAAATTAAAGCCGCACGTTGTTTAAGCCGCAGGGTTTAATGCTGGGGAAAAAAGTCGCGGCTTATAGTCGAACGTTACGTAGCTCTGAAGGAAAGCGATCCAGAGTTCAGCCAGAAAGCCCAGCCCACAACCAAGAAAGCACGCCGCAATGTTAATGTGCCTCGCACCGACAGCCACACTAGCGAAAAGAACGGCCTTGTGGTATTTTTAACTTTTACTGATTTGCCATAACGTTATTTTACTTAAAAAAATTAATCCAGCAGCTAGCACTCCTACGTCCACTGATGGTAGCCATTAATAACCATCTACCTGACCTATAGTAGGACAAAACGCCATACTAAACAACTCTACTATTATGCCAGCCAGAGCATCAAGCGCTTTGGCTCCTAACTTTTTTAATATGTTTGCTAGATGTTGAAATTGTTTTTAATTCAACTTTTACCAGCTGAGGCGTTAGAGGCGCTGGCTTGCGTCTGTGGCGCACCACCTGTTTTAATGCATATTAAACGAGTGGTAGATATAGCAAACCCAATGGCTTTTATATGCTAACTATTGTAATCCCCTGTTCTCCTGAACAGAATCCTTATTCTTTCTGGCCATCGTAGTTGTTTTTCTTAAAAGAATTTTGTTTTATAGTTTCTTTATTCTGCTTGTTTTGGATGCTTGCTGCGCTCTAGTTTGTTGACAGCGTTTTAACCTGGCGGCCCTTTTCTATCTTTAAATCCTGTATTTTTCTGCTGTATTCTAACCTTTTCTTCTCGCCCTAAATTGTGATCATTCTGTATCAGCGTGTTGATTTTTTTTCGTCTCTCTAGCTCTCTCTCTATATCGCCAAGTGTTCTAGCATTGGCGCTAGGTTCCTACCTACAGTTGAAGAGCATCATATACCCATCACGTTCGCCGACTAAGTTTATCGTTTTACTCTAAGTAGCCTCATTTCGCGCTCAGCGATAGTACCAGAGTTGTCTATTGTTTTTAATTGTGTTCCTCTCTAAAACTAGTCTCAAATTTTTGCTTTGCTTCATCTGTTCTTGGGCCTAAATCCTGGTAAGAGGTCTTTTTCTATTTCGATCGTGTTGGCTAACCTTTGCACTATGGTTGTAAACGTCTTAACGCCTCACGCAGCTTAAATCTCAATAATGTTCCAATTTCATTTGTCGCAACAGGAGTTTTCCAAGAATGTGCTTGTTTTTAAAAACCTGGGTTTGAGTCTGGTTTTTTAGTAAACACGCACAAGGTCCCCTTTAATGGTTCTATAATTCAAATGATTATCTATCTCAAAATTGGAACCCTAAGCGCTTCTGGTTGCTCTCGGCCATATGTTATATATAATGGATTTCAATTCTATCTAGGCAATCGTATTTGGGACGGATCCTACTCCTTGGCCTACTGCGCTCCTTCAATTTCTTTCATCTACTGAAGGCCCCAAATGTGTTTCATCTTCTTTTGCTTCAGGAAGGATCAGGCACGTCATAATCTTAATCCATATTTTTTATTTTATTCTTTTTTGTTTTTAAAAAATGAAACTCATACGGTGTGACCTCGATCCATACAGAAGAGAGTGAACCCATGGCGTAAAAGGTATACGACAAACTGTAATTAGTGTAAACACCATCAACAGTCAGGCCCGGACAAGCTTTAATAGTTAAGTTCCCGATCTTGGCGCTGGCGATGTTATTATAATGCAGGAAAATGCTAAACTATCATTTCAAAATAGATATTAAATCGACAGATCCTAATGCTACGTTGTTGATAATTTAGGCCCAGGTCAATCGTTTTTTTAACAGATGCAATCAAAATGAGGTAGTGAAGTTCTTTGGAACTAAGTGAGGCAGACGTTTTGCCCTCTATTCTGACCCTATGGCTGCCTAAAATTGAAAGAACAGAGAAAGTTTCATCAAGGGAATCAAGGCCTCACAAACGGCCTCAAGCACTGGCTTAAAGCAGTGGATGCAAAGGTTGATGTTAAAGATGAGGCAAGTAGCAGAAGCATTTGGAACAGATTCTGCATCCCTCTAGATTTTGAACTGTTAAGAAGGCATATGCCATATACCAAGGCGCACTAAAAGAAAAACTTACATATGAACGACATTTAATCTCGCGATTCTGTTGTTCTTTCTGAAGACCCTGTTATCCAAATACACAGGGTCAGCGGGACATTTCTCTTGAGTTTGTGTTGTTACTAACCTGAACTGGCTTAGAACCAATCTTAACCAGTATAAAAGTTAAAACAGTTATTTATTATGAAAGAGTTCGCACTTCCATACAGAAAATAGATAACAAGCGAGGACACTCTCTGGAACATACATCTAAATCAGTCTCTGAAGTCTTATAAAGATATTTTGTTCTTGTTTATGAAGGAACAACTCCTTGCGTAGTGAAATCAGAAGCGTTTTATAATCCAAAAGTGAGTAGGTTGGACTGTGCAATAAATGGCAAGTCTGATCAGTTTGTTCCGGGTTGTGGGCTCTTTACCTACCAACAACATGATGATTAAGGAAATTTGTCGCTGGAGTAAGCAAAGAGATCCTGAATGTTGATCGAGTATGTAAAAAATTCTCCTTTATGATGTAAAACTCGAGACTTACTTAAAACAACCAAATATGGGCTGGTGGCTGGATTTTAGATCCACATGTTTGACAATTAGATTGTTTGGAAGTGGAGAAAAAGATAGGGCAAGATGGTATAAAAATAAATATTCACAGAAAGCAGGCGGAAACGCCCCAATACAAATGCATGTTTTTATGGTTTGTGATGACTCAGTTAAACATTGAAGTAAACAGGTCTAAAGACGTGCTTTTAAAATTGCAGCAGAAGAAATTATTCTATAAAAACAGATGGAATAGTTTGAAAAGTCTTCTGCCCAAAGATCCGCACTGTTCTCTTAATCTGCGGGATGACTGGGTGTGGGGAAATAACTTGTCTTCGTAACTTGATTTGTTACAAACAATTACAGGTTTCATTACGAGTACCCATTGTTATATTCTGCACAACATTAAAGCAAAACAGTCTTACAAAGAAGGAAGTTTATTTGGGACAGACGAGAAATATATCTAGTTGATCAGCGACAAACTGAGCGACTGTTATAGAAACATTACATGATGACTATTTGAAGGGAACTGAAACACTGTTTATTATTGATGACTGTTTCAGCTGAACGAGGACATTGTTAAAATAGAATAGCTCTGTCATAGCTAAGCGTGTGCGGCCGCCATGCCTTAGTTCTCGGTGTGGCTCTTAACTCAAAAAAATACAATTGCCGTGTTAAAAGACTTTAGATCGCAGTTAAAATCGGTCGTATTATTTTACACTAAGGGACAAAGATAGGTTTGAGAATGTGTAAGTGAAAAATTATATAATAAGGGACATAAGCTGAGCTTAAAAAAATAAAAGAGCAGTTAGATATCTAAGCAGCTAAGCTATGCTTACGGACTGACCCCCCAGTTCAATTCGTTGTTTATTGTAGCTTGTTTATTATTGGTTGCTTATCTCAATTTGTTTATTATAATTGTAATATTAAAAGAATGTCTCGAGGGCCAGATATCAAAAGCGCAGCGAGCTACTAAATGAACTGCAGTAGAGCTAAAGACTAGCAGACACAACTGAAGTTTGAACTAATAGGAGTGCCAGATCTGTTTATGGATTTGAGTACACGGATGATGGGGTTTTCAACGAACAGAAAATAGAAGACAAAAAACGACAGCAATATCCTACCCTAGAAGAGATAAGAAATTTAAGGCAACGATTGGCAAACATGAATACAAACTTCATTGCGCCCTGAAATTGACTGGAATTTAAAGTTGAAACTACGAAGCCCTATATATGTATTACTTTGATATGAAAAAAACAATTTTAGAAAAGCCTTAAATCAGGCGCACCATTCTTGTTAGCCTGGTTCCAGCGAACACAACAGAAAAAACAGATTGAAATAACTGGCATGGTTCTGAATATATGCTACAGAGAGAAAGAGGTCCTTAGTGAAAGTTGGGTGGCTGACACCGTCTTGGCTTTGAATTCAACCAAAGCTACCGTCACTACCTAAGCAAATGACGTTGCTTTTTCAGCTTATTTATTATCAAGGGAGGCTGATCCCTAGTTTGCCAGAACATACGTTATTTAGTGGCCTATACAAAGAAAGGCCGAAATACTTGGATGCCCCCTTAGCCTCGTTATTGCAAAATTACTAAAAAAAACGGAGATGAAAATAAACCACCTTGCATAATCTGACAAGGTTACTGTGATTGGATGACAAAGTCCAATACTAACAGTACTCGACTTTATTTTATTAAGTATGTGTTTTTATTGAGTTTTACTCTGTTGATGAAGGGACTGCCAGATGGATTACAGATGGACAAGAATCAATTTAAAAAATAATCTTAATTAAAAACAGGGAGGTTCAACAGTTTAGGTTTAGATGCCAATAATGAATTCAAAAGGAAATAGGAAAGCGAATTGGATAAGTATAGGGTTACTTGAAAGAAATTATGCTAAAGCTTTTAAATACTCTTTCTTATCGTAATTTACTGGCTCCTCAGCTGTAGCTACCCTAAGATGCTGGGATCTAGTGTTGCTGGTTTTAGCTACTGGGGGTGGTGCACCAGCCTCTTTAGCATTTAAGGGGCCTTGTTTAGGTTTTAGGCGCCATGTCTATGATGTAAGCTGCTGTTTTTTAAAAAAAATTAACTCCTAAAATTACAAAGCACACTGCCATTGTAGCCTAGCATCAGCAAAACTTTGTTCATTAGATTACGATATAAGCAAATCATTACAGGATGAAAAACATTACAGTACGAGATTTCAAGAAGCTTATGGCCGATGGTGAGGTTATTAGACGGGCAATAAATTGAACTTCAAAAGGAGGGGAGAAAGACTTTTACTTCACGATCAGGTAAGAACACTGATGCAAATTAAACAGAACATTGAAAAAACAAACAAATGTCAGTTAAACCAAAATAAGCCAAAAATAGTTTAACAAATAAAAAAGTTTAGCAAAATTTATATAGTTTTTTTTTTAACTCACTTGGGTTTGGCGGACAACTTGCTGCTCTTCGCGAACATAGTTCTTTTAGGGGGCAGGCTTTCTTTTGACCGTAGTAGGCACCGGGCTAGGCAGAAGAAAGAGTCTCTCTTACATAATATACGGGCAGGGTTGGTTTTCATAAGTTCTTTCAACTTCATACTACATCTTGCCTCCTCTGATGGGGTTTTTCTTTGTTTTTATATGTGGCTCTAAGTCTAAACATAACCTTTGCCTCTCCAGGAGCATACAACGTATCTTACTTTTTAGGTCCCCAAACAGAGCAAGAGTTTTTGAGTCACCTGCACATCTTCAGTTAATGCTAATTTTTTTTTTAATTTGATCGGTTCAATGTTGCTTTATATTCTTCATTGTTCATGGCAGTTAAAGCACTGCGGGCATCTCCTAACCCTTTCTGTGTTCGTTCTCTATTCATAATTTCTCTGTGATATTGATAGGTAATCAGGCGTTCAGCTAGATTATTATTAATGTTTTCTACTAGGGTTTGTGATCGATGGTTGCTGGGATCCCTCTCTTAACTGTAACATGTCCGCTTTAAAAACAGCGGGTTTACAGAACCTTAAACTCTTTTCCACATTCATATTGAATCATCATAGGATTAATTTAATGGACCTCGAATGTATATTTTTGTGTAAAGCACAGGCCACTGCAGTTGCTCTGTGAATCTCTGTGTAACCCCCCATGCTCTGTTCACCTCGGAGCTTTTATTCCGTTTAAAGGTTCAGCGTCTTTGTTTCTTGAAGCCAGGTCAACACTACTGTCAGAGCATACTTAACACTTGTTTCTTCTAAACTTTGTCAGTGCATGTCCTTCGGGTGGGGTGTCATTTGGAACTGAGTTAACAAATCTATGGCCTTATTTGTTTCTTTTGGGGGGAGGGCAGATATATTTTGCCAAAGTGCCTATTTTGAAAGCCACGTCTTTCGCATCTGATTCAGACACGCTAGCAGCTTTACTCAGAGTTTTTCATTAGCACTGTCTCTTATCTTTTCATACCCTTTAGGAGAATAATATATTTTGTTATATTTTAAAATGCTTTTTATTTTTTACATAAGAAGTGAGCAACAAGATAAGGACGGAGGGATTCCAAACAACAATTAAAAACTATCTCTGCAGTCTTCTGTTCCTCAGATGGTTCATAACAAGTCAGACAGTTCTGGCGGTGGCGGATGTTGAAAAGTCTTCACTGTCAACAAGTAATACCATTTCTATTGCGTCACATCTAAGTCTGTATTGTGTGCTCTGCATGTCTCTGTTCTCTTAACTTTTTATTAATAAGTCTAAAGTGTAGCAATTCGTCTTTTCTCAATAAGCGTCTCTTCTTTAGCTAAATCTTCTATTGCCTAGTTTGACGTTCTCTCTCTTCCATCGGACCGCAATTTACTAAACATATTAATTGCTTCAAGAAAAGGCAAAGCATTAAACAATGCTCCTCCCACCATAGAACTATCCTGACATCTTTTTATAAATTATTTCTTAGTGAATTTATTCTTTTCTATGCATTAATATTTTCTGGGATTATCCCAGTGTAACAGAAAGTCTTTTGAGGGCAATCCCTGCAGTAATGACAACTATAACCTTTAACAACGTCCTCAATGTCTAATCCTTCCTAGGTCCGCCGGCCTCATTTTAAACTTGTTTTTGCTAGCACGCTATTGCCTATACTAAGCCACCAATCACAGCAGAATGGTAAATCGTATTGATAATCTTTTTTTCACTCACCCCAATTTTTATTAAACTAAAAATAATTAAAATAATCATAATACGAAAGACTGTCTTTGTGCTTTTTATTCAGTTAATCTTTTGTTGTTAAAGCTAAAAATAAGGTTGAAACTAGGTTTTGGCGCAATCTTCTATCTTTTCCATGTTGGGGCGGTTTAATCCTAACAACATTATGCAATGGTTGAATTAATCTATAACACCAAACGATAGACACTGCATAATTAACCAGCGTTAAACTCATGGTTTTAAAAGCCCCATATTATATTATTTTTTTATTGCTATATAAATGGATTGTGACGCACTTATTAAAGAAATGTGAGGAGCAAGCAGACTACTCAGCAGACCACTGCTAAAGAAAGATTTACTCTGGCTGCGTGTGGAAAACTAGACAGTATTTACGGCATGAACTAAAGATGTCGAACAGATTTCTAGCAATTGTTACATCGACGTTGGGAAGTATACGCTAGGTACGAAGCACAGCTAGGGTCAAAAAATGGTTAGATCGGTGGGTCAGACTATGAATCTAGTTTAATATGCTAAGTTAGTAAGTAAGATTGGCGGCCGGTTGATTCAAGATGAAGATAGAAGATTTAAAATATGACTTATCATCAAGACACCCGTGTTTTATACTAGTCCCTAGAAACTCGTGCATGGGACATGTATTTACAGATTTGGGGACTATGTTATGCCCATTCATCATGGGATAATTACTTTTAATTAATTATTAATTTTGATCATATTTAATTTAATCGCAATAAAAAAATGAGCGGACATAGTCTGGCAGGAAGCAGAATGTACCTTCAAGTGATTCCGCAAGTGAATGTACCACAAGTGAGTGATGTTACTAAGTCTAAAGTCTGGATCGTGTGAGGCTCGGGGCGTTAAATAGCTGAATGGAACAGACTGCAAAAAGCAACAATCAGCTAAAACAACACGCGCCACCGCCAACAACAACACAATCACAATTTAAAAAATCAATTCGATAAGAGGTATCATTATGTATGGGGTGTGCTGTTGTTGCTGGGGTGTGTTTTTTTTAGCATACAAATACCTTACACCATACTAGCACAAAGTCACAAGCCCCCCAGTAAAAAGAGATGAACAGCCTTGCAAAAAATTTTCAACCTCTGCTGAAGACATTTTCTATGGAATTGTTTTTTTAATGAACTAAATAAAGATACCTATATATGAATAGATAGAACGAGATAAGTACAGTTAAGTTAGTTTTAGAAAGTACTTTTTAAGCTTAAGTGCAGTCAAGGAATAGGTAAAGGCAAAAAAAAAAAAAGTACAAGTTTATTTGGGGCCCCCCAAAAAGTTAAGTACATTGATTAAGTACAAGTTAAGTACATGGAGTAAGTTCTAGTTAAGTACAGGATTAAGTACAGGTTTAGTTTCTAGGTAAGACATGGAGTAAGTCTCAACAATGCCCTTCCCAGCCCCTATGCCCCCCCCAATATGAGGAATTGACGTAAGTTTCTCTTGTTATTGTTAGAGATAGTGATTTTTGTTAACAGGCAGGTTGTGTTTACTTGCTGAAGAGTGAGGCAGATTACATTTGTGTGTTGAAATACTTTGTTTTCAATGAGAGCCTCTTTGTAGTGTGCGTGAGTTTATTTTTGTGAAACTTCTTGAACATACGCACTTGCCTTCTTTATAAACAGAAGTCTGCGCTAGCAACCAACTATACATATTGACCGAAAAACCTAAATTGCCTTGTATTAACTGCCCATTAAGTTCATTCCTTCATCTTTCCAATCACTTCTTGTTCACCTGTTTGATGTAAAGGACTGTCTTTGGATAGTGCATGTGTCGTACAACCATCAGATCCCTTTGGCTAACTCTAGTTTCTAAAATCCTATTAGAAGTCTTCAGTTGGGAATGCACAGAATAAAACTAATCAGTGTCTGTGTAAAGAACCCTAGATTTTGGGTAACAGTGGTTTATAAGTAGTCATACAGAAATTTCTAGGCCATAACATTTAGACATCTCTTAATACAGTATATGCTTTAATTATTGGCTTGTCCAGCCTTACACACAGTTTCTTTATCATATAAGCAACCAAGCAGTTGTTTTTAAAATCGCTAAAGTCTGTTGTTGCGTTTAGAGACTAGGTTTATAGCTTGTTGTTTCTGTTGTGTGACTAATCTTACATCTTTGCGGTTGTGCACGTTCTCCATATTCTTACCAAAACAGTGTTATTCATAACTGAAGAAGTCTTTTTCTGATGCGTCAGTAGCTTAGGTCTGAGAATCAGTATTTTTCTTGAGGTATGGTGTCATAAAACTGTCTTTGATCAAACTTTAAATTCTGTGGACTGTCTGTTTTGTTTTTTTTGTCCGTTGTCTTAGTCAAACTGTAGCAATCTGTAATGAAAACGGACTTAGTATATGCAGTGAAGATTAGGCACAAGTTTCGGGCGGTTCAGTAGGACTATCTTTAATTTTTCTGCGTCCAGAGGATAATCGTTATTGGGAACAAAAAAAAGATCGTGCAAGTGTTCAGGATATTCTAAGTCTATTCTAATGATTAGTCCTTTTGGATGATCGGGCGGCAAGCATGACCAAAGACTTTAATACTTCGTTTCAACTGGGAAAGGGCCGTTGAGCAATTGGAAAGTTTCAACAGTGGTAAGGATTGGCTAATGGCCCATCCGTACAGATTGTTAGCGTCTAAATACAATTAGATTGTTAGATGGTTTAGTCGGGTCTTAGTTCATCTAAGTACTTGTTGTTGGCTTTGCAGTAAGGATGTGAAGCCATGCTAATGCCGCCCCTTAGGCCATCTTCATCATGAAGTGTATCAGATCAGATATTAAGTCGGTTCTGAATGTTTGTGACTGCAAGGAATGCATCTAAGTAAGGACTGGGGCAGAGAGGTAATGTGATGATGGTCTATGCTGTAATGTTTCTTACATGTAGTTCTGTAATCTGAAAGATGTCTGCCTATAAACACACGTCAGACATTAGATTTGTAATAATGATAATCACCCATTGTTTGGCAGTGTAATTCTGTCCCGGCTTTATGTGCGTATTAATAGTCGGTCCAGATATTGCCCTTTGCCTGTAGACTGTCTGTAAAAATCGTCTTTATGAGGTAGGGCTGGCTCATCAAAACGCTCCCACGAGTCCATGTATTCATATGGGTAACTCCTTTTACCGTACTAAAGGACGGTCCCCCCCCCCCACAAAATTTTTTAGTTTTCCGAGAAGTTTTGTAGGGGCCTGCTAATTTATCCATAAACTTCACCATCAGATGTTGGGCAGGAGTCTAAAAAGGACAGCTGCAGCATTATTAAAGGTCGCATATACTTTATCTGATAATGTGTGCAAATGCACGTACACATCTTATATTCAGAAGTCAAGGCTATGCATGATAAAATGAGGATTATAGCCGCGTAAGTTATGAAAGAAGTGGGCAGTTTCCAAGTTTTGGGGTCAACCTTAAGTTGAAGATTACAATATTGTGTGCAGCCCCTATGAACGTTCCAGTAATGTGATCGTGGTCTTTACTGGTTGGTTTGTCGAAGGTCTGGTTGTTAGCTCTAAACCGCAAATCCAAACAATGATGTAGAGTTTTATAGCCAGTCTTGATCCTCAGGAGAGTCATAATAATGCCTGAAAGATTTAGTTAATTGGATAACTGATTATCGACAGTTGTTGCATTTGTGATATACATCTACTGACTGCGTTGGGTCATCTGTAAATCGCTGGCTGTATTGTGTGTTGCGGCAGTCGGAATAACAACAAATATAAAGCATAAGAACACTGTTGGAATGGTAGGAGATAAGGACTGTTTTTTGGTTGTTCTTGTTGTTGTGGGCCGTAGTTATGTGGCAAGATTGATTTCAAAATCAGAATATACTACGTATGGATCATCTGCATGTTGCATATATTCTTAAAACCTGGCTTCTTTTAGACCTGGGTTTGGGTACAGTAAGTTTGGTTTTCGCAGTTCTACAATACTGTTACAAAATGGATTTATGGCTATACAGCTGCTGCGAAAGTGGGGAATTTTGGCCATACACCTTATACAGAAGCTCTGGTTTCGCATTATCTCTGATGTGATAAGCCCATAAGTCTGCTTAGTGTTATGATTAGAATACTTAAATGGTTCTTGTTCGTCTGCCAATATGTATCTGTCTTCATGTTTGTTATCTTTGTGATCCATTGTCATGTTGTAATTTGTTCATAAGTAGGGGCGTTAGGAGAAACCCTTAAACCTTTAAATATTGTCTACGGCAGACATGTGTTTACGGTTACAGTGATTGCGTTTGTTTTGCTCTTCAAACTGTGATATGCTTTCTATATTACTAGGAATAGTTTTGTTATCAAAGTTCAGCTCTGGTCTATATTGTTCATTAATTAGAGACTTTTCCTGAGTTTTCTTAACAGGATGTAAATGCGCTTAAAAGCACCACATAAAACACATGTTGTCAGAATTTTTGGTTGGTTTTAGGGACTGCTCGTTATATAACACTAGCTATCTTGGGAGAGGGAAGGTAAGAATTGCCGAGTATAGGAATAGAACTTTGTTTGTCTTAATCTGATTTCGAGGGCTGTTCCTTCAGACCAGCCAGAACCGCGGTATTGTGCCTTTCACTAGCGTGGGTTAAACTGTGGTATGCATATGATATGCCCAGCCAGAATTAAAATCATAGTAGCGTTACTTCTTTTTGTTTTGTTGAGTCACTGACTTGCTTGTTATCACCGTCAGGCTTTACCATAATCAATCAGGAATGGCCAACAACACTTTTACTGGTGGTTAGTTTGAAGAAACTCTGGGTTTTTAGAGATGGCTGTGTCACACTTTCCGGAACATTTGCAGGATTTAGCAATGCTCATGTCTACTTCGCTAACATATTGCTTAATTGTTCTTTGCTGCCAGATGCTTTTTCCTTGGTCGTCATAATACTTCCTCCATCGTATTTGTGTTCTAAACCTCGGATTTACTTGTGAGGCTCTTATGTTTTTAAAATCAAATCATTTACGTAAATTAAAAAAAAAAAAGTAAATAAAAGTAAGTAAAACGCGGCCAGGGGCCTTTTATGCTTCACCCTAGCGTTGCAAAACACTTCAAAGACACGTTAACATTTCCATAAACAACTGCTAATATTTAGCATTTTCTGATTCATACAGTCAATGTTCATCACTTGATGGCTTCGTTAAATAGTTCTTTTGAGCCTTTTTTATATTGTTTACTTCATTCTCAAAAACCACAATTCACTAAAATCAATGTTTATATACTTTCATTTGTTTCGTCAATAGTTCATTACACATTTCTTTTTTAATTCAGTTTCACTGGTTCGACAGCCGTTTTTAATCTAAAAATTTAAATAAAATAAAAAAAAATGGTAAATTAGCTATTATTCATTGTCTTGTCTAATCGTAAAACCTGATCTTATTTTAAAAACGAATGCTACTCCTTCAGAGTCAGTTAGATAACAGTCAGATTAAACATCTGTCAGGAGCCTCTTATCAACTAAATGGCAAACACTTTATATCTGGTTGAGTGACCAGAATCTGGTATTTTACGGAGGGCCTGCTCGACGCTTTCTCGCATATTTATGCGTTAAAAAAGATCAGTAATTTAATTCTTAAACCTGCCTTTAACTCTTCTCTATCAGCCCCCCTCTCCAATCCAACTCGTTAAAGTATATTAATAAGCTCTGTAGCTACATCGTGCTTCATTTTTTAAACTCAAAATAAAATCATTAAATTAAAAAACATTAAGTAATCAGTTCCTCTTGTTTTGCGCAAGAATCAGAAGAAGTTATATGGTGTGGGATGCGTGAGTGGGTGGGGGGTGGGGGTGTTGCGTGAGTTGGGTGGGGGTGTGGGTGTGCGTGCATGGGTGTCGGGGTGGGGTGTGCGGCTGTGGGGTGGGGTGGACGGGGGGAGTGTATGGGGGGTGGAGGGGTGCGAGGGGGTAGTGTATGGGTGTGGAGGGCGGTGTGGGGGGGTGGGGGGTGGCTGTGTGCAGGAGTTACCTACCTTAGTATTATTTTTTGCCCTGTGGAGGACCTTGCTAGGCCACAGAAAAAGTTACCGACTGCGCGACACAGTTCTGCGTATTTTTACGCGCCCTGCTGAGGGTCTTTCTAGGCCGCGGCAAATTCTACTGACGCTGGCGCCCCTGTTCTGGTGATTTTTAGCCTGTTAAGGGGCTTTCTAGGCACTGCAAAATCTAACCGAGCGGACACAAGTTCTGGTGTTATTTTAGCCTTAGGCTGGGCTTGCTTCCTCGGCCCAGTTGTTGATTTTTTCAAACAGCAACTAGCCAGAAGGCCGCGTTTAACACTCTGCCAAACGTTACTTTGCATATATTCGTAAATGAGCTTTCTTGTCCATACAAGCTTGGATTTTTAATTCACAGCTTGTGAACTTGTGATAGTAGAAAAAAAACAAAATGATAATTCCATCAGTTTTCTACACTGCGTGGGTTCAATTAGAATTTCAGTTTTCAAATAATTTCCCAGGGACGCTTTTGGGATTATGTTTTTTAAAAAAAACAGTTTTTTGTCTCTTTCAAGCTTATGGCCTAAAACCAAAGATTTGTAGAAGGTTTTACGATTCCCCTAAAAACAAAGATTGTAGAAGAGTTTTTCGATTTTCTTCAATCTCGTATCATCATAGTTGCTCTACACAAATCAATTCCGTAAAAACATCTTGTTCTGTACTGTCATTTCACGTTTCCTTGACTTCATTTCAAACGATTTAGGCTCTTTTTGGCCCGGGTGGTTTTTGGGCAAGGCTCGCCCGTTCTAATTGATCAACGATACAACATCCATTTCCCGATATCGTTTTGTATTTCAATATTAGTTCTTTTTTGCTCATCCATATACAGCAAATGTTCAGGTGGCTTTCTTGAGAAAATAACATTAATGCAGTCTCTTGTGAAGACGAACCAGCTTTCCGGTTTGACTCTGCCATTTTTTGTTCAGTGCAGTGACAGCGCATAACCACACAACTTGACTCGTACGACAGCTGCTGAAGAATGAGAGCTAGGCCAGCAAGCTCGTCGTCCCCCCCCCCCCCCCCCCCCGGCAGACAATGATTGTCTTACTCCTGTCAATTGTAGAACGTAGCGCACGTGACAGCTCAGCCCACCACGTGTTGATTAATACATGCAGTAGTAGCCTGCAGGCCTCTCTGTGCAGGCAGAGCGGCAACGCGCCAGAGTTAATATGATTAGGACCAGTCTGGGTGGAGACTGCCAAGACCCAGATAAATGTTAATTGTTTAGTTAACTTTTGCCCTGGAGAGAATGTTAAATATCAGAGTTCACGATCGCCCATCTTATCATGCACGTAAGCACCCATTTTAAATTAACGATTGCGTCGATTGTTGGGGGTTTGTGCATGTTCATTTTGTTTAAAAAAGGATGTTAATTTTGGCTAAAAGTATGCATGAGGATGGACCGTGTAGTTTGTGAAAGGGGGGTTTTCGTGCAAAATAATATGGGTGAGCTTGAACTCTGAGATTAATTTCTACAAACTATGCCGCCGTCTGCTACCATGATTGACCACAAACAATGAATAAATCCATAGGCTCTTTCGGCAGCAGAATGGCCGCAATTCATCCAGAGGCAAATATAACACCAAGGTCAGAAAGATATGTACAAATGGACCCCAAAGCAGCATAATTTCAAGCTTCAGCTTTTACAAAGAAATAAACAATAAAAAAAAAAAAACAGTAATAATCAAGGTATTATCTTTTTTAAGTCAGAATGCTCTGGAACCCGGGACTTTCCATTGGTTTGTGACGAAAGGGAAAGACGATGACATTAAATACAAAAGATATTACGTTGCCATAAAATTACAAAAGATCTTGTTGCCAAAGTGCGACAGGCGGATAGGAGAGCACTTCAAGGCATTTCATGGACAGCTTGCATAAAAAGCACTAACAAACAAACAAACGAATCGAAACGAAAGCTACACACTGTCCTTGGGAGGGTAGGGGAAAAAGGAATGGGAGGGGAAATTGGAATGTTGCGAGGAGTCAAAAAGAAAAAACTTTCGTTTTACACACAGCATCTTTACCTTGTGTTACGGAGTGAGATCGAGAAACATGCAACTTGTTTCAAGCGCGTAATAGTTCATATTAATTATTTTTTTTTTTTGTTATTTGCGTTTTGTTAAATACCAGCCAAGGCAAACCAGCATTAATAAACTATAATAAAGTCTAAATGTATTCAAAACGTCAGTTTTTAATACTGCTGGTGCAGTCAAAATGATTGTCAATTACGCTTTTTCCTTACCGCCAACTTAATATCGGCAATCTGGCAATATGGCAATGTCTTTCTCTCCCTTCCCAACGGGGACGTGCCTTCTAACAATGTACTCTGAAGTGGGGACCCGGGGAGGCGGCGACGATCAGACAGCGGAATCCTTGATCCATGACAAACGACCGGCCATCTCTACTCGTGACTTTTACACAACGGGACACAAAAACAATCCTTTGACATGCCATCAATTCGTAACAAACTTTTGAATGTCTCCTGCAGCTTCCTGGACTTAAAAGTTTGTTGATTTTGCACTTGGTAGCCCATTCGCTTGCTCATGGCGTCCTTACGGCCCTCTAGGCAGGAGACGTATGCATCTTGGATTGGAATGGCGACGGAGTAGCAATAGGTGGAAGGGGAAAAGGAAAAAAAGGGTTAAAGAAAAAAGATTCCGGTAGCGGGTTTTCACGTGTGCATGGGCTCAGTTGCCAACCAGCAGCAGGGAGTGTGTCCACCTACCTCTGAACGATAAACTGAGCTGCAGGGTCAGGTAGGTTAAGCGTTGCGCTTAACTGTTGCTATTTAACCAATTACAGGGTTGGGGAACCTGACTGTATGTAGCTCTTTTACACAATAGCGTTACGATTGTCCGTTCTTGGGCAGTCTGAATTAGGTTGAATGGTTGATATTTTAGAGTTTGGTTTTGATATATATAATGATTTGCTTGTATGCTTCATGTAGCCTATCAAAATCAGCGCGTTGGTTATTGAGTTTGCCGGCATTGGCAGGGTGTGAAGTTACGATGGGTGTGGCCGGTGGTTGTTAAGGGATTATCAGCGGGCGTGGGGGATATATTTAGCCGGAGCCCGCCATCGGAGATGGGTTACTGGGGTGCGCTGGTGGTGCGAATTGTCAAAACAACCGTGTCTGTCCGTCCGGAGAGTGATGAGGACGGTTTTTTCTTGGTTTTTTTTTTTTTTTTTTTTTGTGTAGAGTGACCCCCGTAGAAGAGGGGAGGGAGACGGTTTTTGTCTTTTGTTGGTTGTGTGTTTTTTTGTGGTTTTGGGGTGTTGTGTGTGCTTAAATGTTTGTCGCGAAATCGACGTATGCATTTTTAGATAGAGTTTAGATATAGATATTGTAGATCGGTTTAAGCCGTAGATTTTCCCCCCGTAGATCGTAGGACTCGTCGTTTAGGCGTACGTAGTTATTATTTTTTAGATATTGTGTAGATATGTTATACTAAATTTTTTTTTAAGGGTCCGGATTCGTTTAAAACTGATATTATGGATATGATAAAAAAAGTGTTTTTCTCTTTGACGATTGGAAAAATTTGGATGCACTCTGGTATGCATTGAAGTGCACTGTGGGGTTGGGCATCATAGAATAGACCCAATGCACTGCCTGACATGCATTTGTCGGAAGAGGAGCGACCTAGGCAGGACCACCGCGCCCCCGAGGATTATAAAGGGTTTGCGTCAGTAGGTGTAACAAACCCTTGCCTGTAAAAAATTAAAAAAGGACGAAGTTTACACGACCCTGCATATTTTTATATTGACGCGGACCTAATGACCAACAAAGCATTCCACCTGGGCAATGTAAGGGGTTCTCATCCCGGAGTAGGAGGATACTTTATGACGCAGAGTGCAGTGTAAGCCGAAAAAGGATGCTGCAAGGCCCCGACTCCCTTTCTATAAACCCAGGACAACACACCGAAACGTAGGCCACATGGAAAATCAGGACGATGTTTCATTGAAACAGGTTGATGTGTTTGATGTAAACAGGAATAAAAAAAATAAAAAGGAAAAAAAAAAAACCATCCAAGTTGGTGCCGGAGAGATGAAATATATCAAAGATCGGTCCCAAATAAGTGAAGACGTGAGTGACAAACGTGCTAGGACCCTGATTGAGACAAGGACACTCGTGTGAGAAAGGTGCTACAACAATCAGGACCAGCCTGAGACTTTCATCTGGAGAACAAGCCAGCTCTGTACTCAGGAAACACAGAGGGGATGGAACAGCCCCCCCACACGTTGGAGGTGCGGTTGCGGCCCAGCCTGATGCTGGCACCGGAAAGGCGGAACGGCAATGGGGCCACTCATCGGATGGGAACCTGTGCAACATCCCGAATCCGCATCATCCCACAGCAAGTTTACCACTGAAGAATGAAGAAGAGAAGAATGACATCGGCTCCACTCTGCTGTTGACCTGAAAATCATCCAGTGCTATTTTGCTCCCACCAATGATGCGGAAGTAAAGAGACGGAAAGATAGAAGAGGAAGGGATAGATGTCTTCTATCAGCAACTACAGGACAGTGATAGACAAATGAGGAAGCAAAGGACATAACATACTGCATATTGATGGGAGATTTAACGCCCATAGCAAGATCGGAACGGGACAAGCAAGGCTACGAGGAACATCATGGGGACAACGGGACCACTGGACTGGGACAGATGTAATATGTTATGATGAGAATTGGGGGAGCGTTTTGCCAGAGTCCTGTGCGCCCTGAACCAGCTGGTGATAGGACGGAAGCATCTCCTTCACCACACCAAAAGCGCATCCACAAGGCCAAATGAGAGATCCCCGCCGCCGGAAATAAAACGTACAATGTCAACGGAGAAGCAGAACCAGATTGACCACATGCATTAGCCGCAAATTAAGCAGTTCATGGGGGGCGGGAGGCGGGGGGAGGGATGGGATGTACGCTACGAGTGGAGTGATTATGAGAGGTTGCTTGACGTCTGGTCATCAAGACCACCACCTTCTGTTTCAAACACACAGTGAGGGACTTTGCCTCAAGGAGACTTCACAACACCAAAACATCACACACTTACAAGGTTACAATGTTTCGGACTTGCTCCCGGAACAGGACACACAAGCAGGCCTTCCAGATCAGCATTTCCAACACAGGTTCCACGCGCTACAGAAGCTGTTTAGAAAGCTGACTAGAAGAAGTGAGGACGGAATCGAGGACACAGTGGGAACTCTGCCAAGAGGCTCTGGCATTGATATCATGTGGAAGAGATCCTGGCAAGAACAAGAAGAGGGCCCAGCACAAAAGAATGGATCTCGGCCGACACCATCCACAAAGTTGGAAACAAAGGAGAGGAGAGAAGAGAAAGCTACACTGAAACGTGCGAACCCGAATCCCCGAACATGGCGCTAGGGGCAAAGGCACTAGGAAAATGAAGAGCTCACAGAGCAGCGCGAAAGAGAAGACAGAGAAGTAAAGAAGATAGAGCATCAGAAGGACATGCAGAGGACTACTTCGACGACCTGGCCCAGCCAAAGCAGAGGCAGCAGACCCGGACTGGGAGAGGAATCTGAAGGACCTGTACCTGGTGACCAAGAAGCTGACGGGTAAAGTTCCAGCTGACAGCACAAAGCCAGTGAAGGACAAGATCGGAAAAACCACTGAAAAACCTCCGAGGAACAGCGGTCTGAAAACGATGGGGCAGCAGCAGCAGCACACTTCAGGGAGTGCTTGAACACGCACCCGCCCCGGACGCAGCCACCAGACATCCCACCTGCAGGGGACAGACCTGCCCCACCCATTGGAGAAGGCTTTCGACAGTGTGGACAGAGAGATGCTGTGGAAGCTGCCTGAGGCATTACGGAGTCCCGAGATGATCATCTCCCTCAAATCCGGTGCACTTCAAGGACATTTGAATGCAGGTATTGCCCAAGCCGGACCACTCTGTACGAATCGTTTCGAGGGTGGTAGACCGGAGTTTGTTCTCGGCAGGGGATGCCTGCTGTCGCCGTTCCTCTTACTCCTGGTCATTGACTGGATCATGAAGACCACTACAACTGCAGAAACAAACCGCCCCCCCCGGTTATACAGTAGGACATCTGGACACGCTCAGCTCGACACACGAACCTTGACCACTGTGCTGGACACGACCTAGCGCGCTCCTGTTCACAGCCCACAGCCAGTGGCAGGACAAAGACCATCTCGCTTGGTGCTACCCACTTCAGCCGGCGGGAGCGGGGGAGACAGGCATACTCAAGATTAAAAGGAAAGAAGACAGTGCTGAATTTGAAAATATCATAACTCCACTGCCAACTCTACCATAGTCACAGTCCGTGGTAGACCTCGATAAGCGAGCAACTGGCCCTTCAGGGACGACGTGGTGGATGAAGTGTCTTTCCCCGGCTACCTGGGATGCCACTTCCGTGGGGTTACCAACAAGGGAGGCCACGGACGGAGACGTCACCCGTCCACAGCCAGATTCGGCACACAGGGCAAAAAAAAGAAAAAGAAAACATTCAATTGAGACTGCTCGTCGTCTTGCTCAAGACCACATCTGGGCACATCCTGGAGGAGATGGAATACAGATATAAGAACCAAACTCCGCATCTTCAACTCCAATGTGAAATACAAGTTCTGCTCTACGGACTATTGCGAGACGTGGCGAACTACACTGGTCGATTGCACAAAAGATTCAGGGGGACATTCTTAACACCTTGTCGGACATGGCGGCATCTACAATAATCCGAGGGGGGCAAGGTCCGAAACTCGAAGATCTGTTGGGAGCGTGCCGGGACAGGAACCAAGTGGCCAAGCAGATAACTGCGAGGATAGTGGGGCTGGATCGGACACACCCTCTAGGAAGCCCAGGCATCCAGCACACTGCCAAGCTCTGTCCTGGAAACCCGCAGGGAAAAAGAGAAAGAGAGGCCGGGTCTCCCCCTCGCATCGCTGGAGACGAGACCACTGAGGCGGATGTTTGAAACAACAAGGGCACCCCACAACTGGAATGGAATGACAGAAACAGCTGAACCAGAGTTGCGTGGCGGAAGAGTGTTGATGCCTATGCTCCACCGGGGCGAGAGCGACGGGCATAAATGAAAAATAATGATTATGCATTGAAATATTGATCTTTTATACTATCTCTTTCCATCTTCTTCTTTGAGTTTATAGCCAGCAATACACTTTCTGCGTTTAAAACCATCTGGAATACAGGTTTACTCTACCACCTCCTGATTTTCCAAACAAAACCAAAAGCCATATCCTGACAGTTGCAGCACAGACAATACCCAGCATCATGCCGTTTTGTTTGGCTGAAACAAACACAGTGGTCCTCTCCTACTGGATTTCCTTAAGAAAGTTGTTATTTTTAATACCTACCTGGTTTGCTACACCTGCATACATAAGTCGAACAAGTCCAGCCAGTTAAAGGATGGTCTATTCTGGCATATATCCATGCCATTGGTGTTTGTATGTGGGCTCTTCGGCTGTCGTGCTTGCAAACAAGGAGTGCCTTTCTATGGCACGGTCAGAAGAAATGCTTCAATAGACGCTCTCAAAACCAGGTCGAGTTTCGAAGCATCTCGTGGCTTTCTTTCGGTTGCCATTCCTCCAGATTGGATAAAAGACGGCCAAAGGTGTATTTGTGTATTGGCTATGGTTATATGAAGTGCATGGTTATTCCAAGCGTCAGTTATAGCGCTAGCTCTCCCGCTCGCTCTCTAGCTCTCTCTCTCTCTCTCTCTCTCTCTCTCTCTCTTCTCTGGGGGGGGTAGGGCGGGGTAGATAGGGGTGGTGTAAGTGTGGTGGCTAGGTTGTGGCGGGATGGTGTTGTCTTTGTAGCGGGGTGGGTGGGTTCTTTAGTTGGTGGGGGACGAAAGCCGTGGGTGGAGGGAGGCTGTGTCGAGTGGGGGGCAGGATGGTAGTAGGGTGGTGTGTTTTAGGTTGTGGGGGTGCGTGCTGTGTTGTGAGTGGTGTTTATGTTGTAGAGTTAGAGGTTATATTAGGTGAGTAATTGGAGGGGGAGGGAGGGGGTGGAATTGGAATGGGTGCAGGATTGGGGGGTTGGGTGGTGAGGTGTGTGATAGGTATCTTGGTGGTTGAGTGAGTGTGACGTGTAGAGAGGGTTTGTTGAGGTGAGTGTGGTGTAGGGGGTGGGAGATGTGTTGGGGAGATGTGGGATGGGGTGGGCGAGTAGTGGGGAGTGGGAGGAGGAGGTGAGTGTGTGTGGTATGCGTACGGGAGAGAGAGGAGAGAGGGGAGGTTCGAGCCCCCCCCCCCCCCCCCCCCCCCCCCCCCCCCCCCCCCCCCCGGGAGAGGGAGAGTGAAGGAAGATGGGAGAGAGGAGGGGATGAGGGAGAGAGAGAGGCGGTGGTGTGTGTTGTTGTGGTGGTGGTTTTTGTGTGTTGTTGGCGTGTGTGGGTTGTGGTTTTTCGGGTGTGGTTTGTTGTGTGGGTGTTATGTCTGTGGGTGCGCCGCAGCACATGCCCCGTACGTGGTTGTTTGTGCGGTCCGCACCGTGGGAGTCTGTGCGTGTGCGAGAATGCATGATGTGTGTGTGTGTGTGTGTGTTTGTGTGTGTTGGTGTGTGTTGCTGTGTGTGTGTGTGTGTGTGTGGTGTTGTTGTGTAGTGCCCGTGCCCTGACACCGAGTTGGCTCAAGATGAAAACACAGTACACAGCACAGGAGGAACACATCAAGCCGTCTCGAGATGATGATGACACATAGCATATTCAGGATACGCTTCTGCTGTTTGCATTCCGATCTGTCGGAGTGTAAACAGCAGGGGCTCAGAAATCCAAACCCGGTAGGACATCGACCCCAAGTCCTTGGTGCAAGCTATAGACAAAACTGTCGCTGGTTTTGAAACGAGGAGAATGGCTTAAGGATTATGTCGCTCTCTGACATAAACGTCAGTGTTGGCAGAGACGATTTCTGAGTTCCTGCTCAGAAATCAAGCATTTCAGAAGGTCGTGTTCCATTAAACGGTTGACGTGGGTGGTGCTGCTGTGTGAAATCAGACGACGTCCCGTTCTATAAAATTCCTCTGACGATCCGTGTTCGGAACGACGATTGCTTATTTGGTTTGACAAGGCAGGAAGAAGAAAGAAAGAATGTCATCGGAGGAATGTGTTAAATTGGTCCCTCTGCCTTCGGAAAAAAGGAAGAACGCATCGGCAACACGAAGCATGCAGAGACCCAAGCATGTGCGATATGGCGGCTCTGTACGCTCTCCACGGACTGTATACAGCTTTACCTCGGGGTGACCGTCGTTCTACAGAACTGACAGTGAATACCAGTGTGAAAATTTCTCTCGTTCTAGATTATGTTGATTTCAGTTCATTCGCCCGACACAGCGGTACCGAGACCAGCACAACCTGTTCATGTGTCGTCTGGTTCTGCTGTTTCGATCGTTCTTGATCCCGTCGCACCTGGCTGGGGGGCCTCTTTTCCTGCATTACTGAACTTGCGTTTCCGGTTCAGCACAGGATCTGCCATGTTGTTGACATCTGGGCTCTGACCGGATTCAGTCGCAGAACGACCCCTGTGTGTTGCGACTTCACCAGTAATGTTCCAGCTTGAAAACACAGTTTTCAAGTCAGCAGGGCCGTTTAGGGGCGGACTCGCCACGTCGCTGCTGGAAGTCCAGTAACTGGCATTCTCGTGTCACTGGAAAATAGAAAACAATTGCCGCAGCTGAATTAATAGCGCCCTGTCGCTTCGTTGGTTCATATAACGATGTCCCCCTTTGATGTTTGAAGAGGGAGAGAGAGATGGTGGCCAGGATGCAAAGGGATATACAAGATTGTAATAATGCGGCCGAATCTTTTTTTCATTAATCAAGGTTTTCCCTGTGTGCCTGTGGGTGTGTGTGTGTGTGTGTGTGTGTGTGTGTGTGTGTGTTGTGTGTATGTGTGTGTGTGTTGTGCGCGCGAAGGCGGCGTATCGTGTGCGTGTATTGCGTTTGTTGTGAGAGTGAATGGCAGTTTGTACGAGAGATCGAGGTATGAGTGTTGTGTGTGTGTTGTGTGTGGGTGTGTGTGTGTGTGTGGGTGTGTGTGGGCTGGGTGTGTGTGGGTGGTGTGTGTGTGGTGTTTGTGTGGGTGTGTGCGTGTGTATGGAAGTGCGTGAGTGTGGGTGTGTGTGGGCGTGTTTGTGTTTATCATGTGTGTGAGTGGTAAGTTTGAGTGTATGTAAGGGTGTGGGTGTGTTCGTATTGAGATGTGTGTATGTGTATTTTTGTATGTGCGTGTGTTTTGTGCGTCATGTGGTTTTGTGTGTGTGTGTGTGTGTGTGTGTGTGAGTGCTGTGTTGTGTGTGTGTGTTGTGCGTTGTGTGTATGTGTGTGTGCACTGGGTGTGTGGTGTGTGTGTGTGTGTGTGTGTGTGTGTTGGTATCGTGTTGTGTGTGTGTGTGCGTGAGTTGAGTACGCGCGCGCTGCCGCGCGTGTTTTATGTGTGTGTGTGGTGGGTGTGTGTGTGTGTGTGTGTGTTGTGTGTGTGTGTTGTGTGTGGTTCTGTGCGTGGAGTGTGGGTATGTGTCTGTGTTTGTGCGCGAGTATTTTTCGTGTGTTAATTATTTATTCTTTGCTATTGTGAATGAAATACATTGTGATATTCTGTGCATAAATGTCCTTATAGTCAGTACAACCTCGAGGGTATTAAACTTGGTTTTCTGTCAGTCGTCAGTCAAGTCAGTGTTGTGGTGGTGTGCGTGTGTGTGTGTGTGTGTGTGTGGTGTGTGTGTGTGTGTGTAGTGTGTGTGTTGTGTGTGTGTGTGTGTGTGTGTGTTGTGTGGTGAGTGTGTGTGTGATGTACAGCCACAGATTGATAAAAAGGATAGTTGCGTGAGAATGCGGTGGGGGCGGGCAGTAGATGGGTTTAGATACCTGAAGGACAAGAAAGAAAAAGCAAATCGGTCGGGGGGTGGAGAGAGAGAGAGAGAGAAAAGAGAAAGGAGTACCACGACAGAGGGAGATGGGGGGTGTGTATCTGTGTTTGTTTCGGTGGATTATCGGTTGGCACCACAACGAAAAAAAGTCGTTGTCTATGAAAAGAAAGGCTTGTAAGGAGCACTGCCTCTATATGCCGAATACGCCCCACCGCCGATCCAGCCCAATAGTCTGACCCTACTCACTTAGGCTGTACTCAGGCTTTGTACTGGTGCACTGCTCTATATTGCCGACCCGATCCAGCCAATCGTATGACCTACTCCCTTAGGCAAGTTACTCAGGCGTGTTCAGGAAGCACTGCTCTTACTATATGGCCGACCGATCCCCGCGATCCAGCCAATCGTTGACCTACTCCCTTAGCAAAGTACTCTGGCTTGTACAGGAGCCCTGCCGTATTTGCCGGACCGATTTCCAGCCAATCGTTGCTGGGACCTATCCCTTAGGCAGTACTCGGCGTGTACAGGAGCACTGCTCTATATGGGGGGCGTCCGATCTAGCAAATCGTCCTGGCCTACTCCCTTAGGACAGTACTCAGGCCTTGGTCAGAGGAGCACTGCTAGATTTTGCCGACCGATCCAGCCAATCGGTCTGACCTACTCCTTAGGCAGTTTCAGGCTGGTACAGGAAGGAGCACGCTCTATATGACGAACCGGATTTCCAGCCAATAGTCTGACCTACTCCCTCTTGGCAGTACTCAGGCTTGTACAGGAGACTGCTCTATATGCCGAACCGATCCAGCCAATCGTTGACCTACTCCCGTAGGCAGTTAGTAGCTAGGCTTGTGTAAGGAGCCTGCTCTATAGGCCGACGATCCAGCATATCGTCTGACCTACTTCCTTGGCTGTGCTCTGCTCCCTTGTCGTGGGGACACGGGGGAGTGTGGTTGTCGACCTCCTGTCTGGGTGCCAGGCATTGACAGGCTGTCTCGACATTAATTTTGGGGAATGATAGTTTGTATCCCCCCCTCCCCTACTACACACACACACACACACACCACACACACACACACACCACAACACACACACAACTACACACACACTAACACACACCACACCACCACATCACACAATACACACTCAAACACACACACTCACACTCACTCCAATGGACGGTGGAGATGTTTATTCATTGACTACGCGTTCCATTCATAAGTCATAACGACAGGGGAATGTTGAGACGGTCATGACACCCAGTCACTATGAAGCGTTAGGGAATTCGGGGATACGCTCATCATGACATGATGTGTCTGAATTCGAAAAAAAAAATGTCGGGTTCTGAAACTCCCAGCATGCATGCTACTAACCATACCATTACATCCAAGAGAGACATAAGCAATTAAAAATAACCATCCCAACCACCAACAACCAAAACTCAACCAATCATGGAATTAACCTAGTTTTGTAGTCTTCGTTTTATCTTCCATACTCATAACATTTGAGAGGGACTACATAATGTAAATATTTTTTAAAATGATCTTCAGCATGCGAGACTTCGCCTGGTTTATTTGATGCTTTTCACATGCTGACTTGTTCATTTTGTTGTGTATCTGTATTCAGAAGATGTGTGTTCTGGAGGGGGCATGTGAATCAGTAGAAATAGCTTGGTCCTGGTGGTAGGGTGGTAGAAAGAGCTTTACTCTTCTCCTACAGCTACAGATTGAAGGCAGGATCACAGAGGCAAGGCCTGCGTGTGAGTGGCGCTGGGGGCTCTAGGTGACTAGAGTCTATGCGTGCTGTATACGTGGGTGGACGGAGTGTCGAGGAAAACATGGTGGGCGGCTCACACTGTTGATCGTGTCATATCTGAGAAGGAGGGTGATGTGCTCAAATATCTCGCCTAACCTACTATACTTATAATCAATACTCACCTCTCTCTATCTACTCACTCTCTCACTCTCTCTAATCTCTAATCACTCACTATATCTCTATATCTATCTACTCTCGACTATATACACTGGAGATCTGGGACGAGGCGAGAGACGAGAAGAGAGAGAGAGAGCGAGCGAGCGCGCGCAGAGCTAGAGCAGCGAGAGAAGAGAGAGAGAGGAGAGAGGGCGAGAGCGCGAAGCGAGAGAGAGAGATTTGCATGGGCTATGGTTTCTGGATGGGCGGCTTCTTGGAAGGGGCAGTGGGGAGGGATTTTGGTTCAGGAGGGTTGGGGGGGGGGGGGGGGGGGGGGGGGGGGGGGAGGGGGCCATCAGGGGGTGAGGGAGGGACGGGGGACGGCGGGGGCAGAATCGAGGGACGGCGGGACGAATGGACAGGAGGGCGGGAGGGGCAGAAGGGTGGGGAGGGCGGGAGAGGGGGACGGCGCAAGGGGGAGGGGCGGGAGGCAGGGTTACGGAGGGGGCGTGCAAGAATGGAGGGGGCCCAGGACGGGAGGGGACGACGGGCGGGAGGGGTGGGAGGGGGAGCGGAAGTGATGGGGAGGGGGTGCGGGCATATTGGAAAGAGAGGCAGAAGGGAGAGGAAATGGCAGGGAGGGGGGAGAGGGAGGGAGGAGGGAGGGAGGGAGGGGTGGGGGGGAATGGAGGCGGGGAGGGAATGAGGAGAGGGAGGGAGGGGGAATGGAGGGAGGCCGGGCGGGCGGGGGGAGGGACGGCCGGGCAGGGAGACTGGAGGGAGGGAGGAGGGGTGGGAGAACTGGAGGGAGGGATGGGAGGGCGGGTGGAATGGAGGGAGGGAGGGATGGAGGGGGGGCGGGGTAGTCATAAGGGAGGGGGGGGGGGGCGGGACATGGAGGGAGGGAGCGGAAGGGGAAGCAGTGAGGGCGGGGGGCGGGGAGGAAGGGAGGCGGGCACAGGGCGGGGGGGATGGGGGCGGGAGGATGGTATGGAGGGTAGGGAGGGAAGAAAGGAAGGAAGGAGGGAGGGGAAAATCGGTCGGGGGAAGAGAGAGAGAAGAGAAAGAGAAAGAGAAAAAAACCCCGAAAAGGGGAGCTGGGGGGTGTGTATCGTGTGTATGGGTGTTATGGGTGGGAAACCACAACGAAAAAAGTCGTTGGCTATGAAAAGAAAGGCTTGTACAGGCACTGCTCTATATGCCGACCGATCCACAATCGTCTGACCTACTCCCTTAGGCAGTACTCAGCTTGTACAGGAGCACTGCTCTATATGCCGACCGATCCAGCCAATCGTCTGACCTACTCCCTTAGGCAGTACTCAGGCTTGTACAGAGCACTGCTCTATATGCCGACCGATCCACCCAAATCGTCTGACCTACCCCTTAGGCAGTACTCAGCTTGTACAGACCCTGCCGTATATGCCGACCGATCCACCCAATCGCTGACCTACTCCTTAGCAGTACTCAGGCTTGTACAGGAGCACTGCTCATATGCCGACCGATCTAGCCAATCGTCTGACCTACTCCCTTAGCAGTACTCAGGCTTGTACAGGAGCACTGCTCTATTTGCCGACCGATCCAGCAATCGTCTGACCTACTCCCTTAGGCAGTACTCAGGCTTGTACAGGAGCACTGCTCTATATGCCGACCGATCCAGCCAATCGTCTGACCTACTCCCTTAGGCAGTACTCAGGCTTGTACAGGAGCACTGCTCTATATGCCGACCGATCCACCAATCGTCTGACCTACTCCCTTAGGCAGAAACTAGCTTGTACAGGAGCACTGCTCTATATGCCGACCGATCCAGCCAATCGTCTGACCTACTCCCTTGGGCCCAGTGCTCTGCTCCCTTGTCTTGGGGACGACGGGGGAGTGTGGTTTTGTCGACCTCCTGTCTGGGTGCCAGGCATTGACAGGCTTCCTCTGACATTCATTTTGGGAATGATAGTTTGTATCCCCCCCTCCCCTTTACCACCACACACCCACACACACACCCCACACACACACACACACACAAAACCCCATACACACACACACACACACACCACACACACACACACACACACACACACACACACACTCCACTGGAGGTGAGATGTTATATTCATGACTTACGTCCATTCATAAGTCATACCGACAGGGGAATGTTGACGGTCATTCCACCAGTCACTATGAAGCGTTAGGAATTCGGGGATACGCTCATCCTGACATGATGTTCTGAATTAAAAAAATGACGTTTGAAACACCCAGCAAGCAAGCTACAAACCCAAAACCATCCAACCAAGCGACAAAGCAATTAACTAACCAACCCAACCACCAACCAACCAACCAACCAACAAATGAAAACCTAGTTTTTAAGTCTCTCCTTAAATCTTCCATACAAACAATATAGATCTGACTACAAAATGAAATATTTTAAAATTATCTTCAGCCATGATCTTCTCTGGTTTAATTTATTCTATTCAATCTACTGTCATTTTGTTTTTATTGTAATCATAATAATTTGTTTCTGGAGGGCATGTGAATCATAGAAATGCTATGTCCTGAGTGGTAGAAAGAGCTATTACTCTCCTACAGCAAACAGAATAAGGATTATCACAGAGCCTCTGCGTGTTATAGTCTGTTTGCACGTGCATTTCAATGCTTGGCTGACTAGTGAGTACTGGTGACTAGTAAACACTTGATGCGTCACCATAATAGTACACACTCGCGCAGTCTTGAGAAGAGCACACACACACGCCCCTACACACAACACACACACACACCACAACACACACACCACACACACACACACACACACACACACACACACACACACACACACACTCACACACATTCGCAAGTGCTCTCTCTCTCTCTCTCTCATCTCTCTCTCCTCATCTCTCTCTCTCATCTCTTCTCTCTCTCTCTCTCCTCTCTCTCTCTCTCTCTCTCATCTCTCTCTCTCTCTCTCTCTCTCAAATCATTTCACGGAAGTGTTTCAACAATCCTTGCCCGTTCAAATTAACCTTGTTAATGTTTTTTTTTTTCTTTTCCACTTTTCTTTCTGTCTGTCTTTCTTTCCTCCCTCTTTCCTTCTTTCCTCCATTCCTTCTTCTTCTTCTTTTCCTCCTTTATTTCTTTCTTTCTTTTTCTCCTCCGTTCTTTTTCTTTTTTCCTTTCGTTCTATCCTCCATTCTTTTTCCCTTCTTTCTTTCCTCCGTTCTTTCTTTATTTCTGTCTTCCGATCATTCTTTGTTTCTTTCCACAATCCCCTGTCTCCTTTCTCCATTCTTTCTTTTTTCTCTTTCTTTCTTTCTTCTTTCTTTCTTTTTTGTCCAATTCTTTCTTCCATCTTTCTTTCTTTCTTGCTTCCATTCTTTCTTCCTTTCTTTCTTTTTCTTTTCCTCCTTTCCTTTCTCCATTCTTTCTTTCTTTATTTCTCCATTCTTTCTTCCTTTCTTTCTTTCGTCCATTCTTTCTTTCGTTCATTCGTTCTTTCTTTCTATCCACCGTTCTTTTTTTTTTTCTTGCCTTCGTTCTTTCTTTCCTTTCCTCCGATCTTTCTGTTTTCTTTCTCCGTTCTTCTTTCTTTCTTTGTTTCTTTCTTTCTTTCTTCATTCTTCTGTCTTTCTTTCCTCCCTTCCTTCCTTCTTTCTTCTTCCTCGTTTCTTCTTTCCTTTTCCTCTCTGTCTTTCTTTCTTTCTGTATTTCCGTTCTGCTTTCCTTCTTCTCTCTATCCTTCTTTCCTCCTTTTCTTCCTTATTTCTTTCTCTCCTCCATTCTTTCTTTCCTTTGAAACTTTCTTTCCTGCATTCTCTCTTTCTTTCTTTGCTCCTTTCATTTTTTCTTTCCTTCCTCCTTTCTTTCTTTCTTTCCTCCATTCTTCTTTCTTTCTTTCTCCTCCATTCTTTCTTTCTTTCTTTCCTCCTTTCTATCTTTCTTTTTTTTCTAACCTTCTCCTTTATTTCCTCCTTTGTTTCTTTCTGTCCTTCTTCTTCCAATTTTTTCCTTTCTGCTTTCCTCCATTCTCGCTCTCCCTCTTTCCTCCATTCTCTCTGTCTTTCTCTCTTCCTTTCTTTCTTTCTTTCTTTCTTTCCTTCTTTGTTTCTTTCTTCTTTCTTCTGATTTTTCTTTCTTTCTTTCTCTCCTCCATTCTTTCTTGTTTTCCTTTCTTGCTTTCTTCCGTTCTTTCTTTCTTTTTTCATCCTATCTTTCTTCCTCCCTTCTTTCTGTCTTTCTTTCTTCCATATTTTCTTCCCTTCTTTGTTCATTTTTTTTCTTTCTTTCTTTCTTTCTTCTTTCTTTTTTCTTTCTTTCCTCCTTTCATTCTGTCTTTCCTTCTTTCTGTATTTTTCTTCTTCTTTCCGTTCTTCTGGCTGTTTTTCTTTCCTCCTTTCTTTCTTCCATTCTTTCCCCATTCTTTCTTTCTTTCTTTCCTCCTTTCTTTCTTTCTTTCTTTCTTTCTTTTTTTCTTCCTGCATTCTTTCTTTCTTTCTCCTTTCTTTCTTTGTTTCTTTCTTTCTTTCTTTCTTTCCTCCTTTCTTTTTCTTTCCTCCTTTCTATCTATCTATCTTTCTTTTGCTTGTTCTTTTCCCGTTTTTCTTTTTTTCCCCTCACTCTTTTTTTTCCCTCTTTCTTTCCTGTCTTTTTTCTTCCATTCTTTCTTCTTTCATTCCTGCCTTCTTTCTTTCATTCTTTTCTTTATTCCCTTCTTTCCTTCTTTTTCTTTCTTTCTGTCTGCCTTCTTTCTTCCTTGTTTTCTTTCTATCTTTCCCCCCTTTCTTTCTTTCCTCCATTCTTTCTTTCTTTCCTCCTTTCTTTCTTTCTGTTCTTCATTCCTTCTTTCTTTCTCCCTGTTCTTTTTTGTTTCGTTCGTTGCTTCCTCTTTCTTCTTGTTCCTCTTTCTTTTCTTTGTTTCTTTCTTTCCTTCTTTCTACCTTTCGTAATTTGTTTGTTTGCTCCTTTCCTTCCTTCCCCTTTCTTCCTTTCCTTCCTTCCCTTTCCTCCTTCCCCTTTTCCTTCTTTTCCTTCCCCTTTTCTTTTCCTTTCCCCCTTTTCCCCTTTTCCCTTCCTTTCCTTCCTTCCCCTTTTCTTCCTTTTCCTTCCCCTTTCCTCCTTTCCCTTTTCTCCTTTCCTTCCTTCCCCCTTTTCTTCCTTTCCTTCCTTCCCTTTTCTTCTTTCCTTCCTTCCTTTTCCCTTTCCCTTTTCCTTCCTTCCCCTTTTCTTCCTTTCCTTCCTTCCCCTTTTCTTCCTTTCCTTCCTTCCCTTTCCTTCCCTTTCCCCTTTTCCTTTCTTCCTTCCCTTTTCTTTCCTTTCCTTCCTTCCCCTTTTCTTCCTTTCCTTCCTTCCCCTTTTCTTCCTTTCCTTCCTTCCCCTTTCTTCCTTTCCTTCCTTCCCCTTTTCTTCCTTTCCTTCCTTCCCCTTTCCTTCCTCCCCTTTTTCCTTTCCTTCTCCCCCTTTCCTTCCTTTCCTTCCTTCCCCTTTCCTTCCTTTCCTTCCTTCTATTCTTTCACTCTTTCTTTCTCACCTTTCTGTTCTTCATTGTTTCTTTTTTTCTTTCCTTTGTCTTTCTCTCTTTCTTCCTTTCTTTCTTTTTTTCATTCTTTTTTTACTTTCTTCTCTTGTTTCTTTCTTTCTCTCTCCCTGATTATTTGCTCGTATGTTTCTTTCTGTTTTTTGTTTTGTTTCTTTCTTTCTTCCTTTGCACCTCCCCCGCCCCCCATGCTTTTGTTTTGTTAAGCACAGATCTAAAATGAAGGAGAAGCAGTTCTATGATCACCTCAGAGAATACGCCGGGCAAAACATGCTCCATCAAAAGTCGCAGCGGCGCCAGTATAGGGGAGGGCCTGCACCTTCCCCATCCCTTCCGCCTTCTCCCCACCCTCAATCCCTTTAGCTCCCCCACTCGACCTCAATGTTTCACTGCCCCACGCCCGCCCCCATCACTTCTCCCTTCCCCCATACCCCTTTTGTCTTCCCACTCAGTTTCAGTCTCAGTGTCATCAAGGAGGTGTTACCGTGCACAGGCCAATCCATTATACGCTACACCACATCCATAAGCTCCCAGATCACACTGCGCAGTATTCACACAGGGATACTTACCAAGTTGCCCGTCAATTAATACCTTAAGAACTATCCGACTCCAAAGAAATATGCTCATACACCTACAGCCTTCATGCTTATGTGAGTACACACACACGGGTTCTCATATATGTAAGCTGGCAAGAATGAGTGGGCGCGCGCGCGCGCGCGCACACACACAACACACACACACACACACACACACACACACACACACACACACACACACACACACACACACACACACACAACACGTTCTCTCTCTCTCTCTCTGTCTCTGTCTATCTCTCTGTCTCTGTCTCTGTCTCTCTCTCTCTCCTCTCTTCTCTCTCCTCTCTCTCTCTCTCTCTCTCTCTCTCCCCCCCCCCCCCCCCCCCCAACACTGAAATCCACGATCCTGATTTCCTTTGCCTGGGAGCAGTGTTCATCATGATGGAAACCCTTATAGAACTGTGGGGCGCTTTTCATTCCTGGCACCCAGAACAGTGTTCATCATGACGGAAACCCTTAAATAACTATGGGGCGCTTTCCATTCTTGGCACCCAGAACAATATTCATCATGATGGAAACCCGTAAACAACTGTGGGTCGCTTTTCATTCCTAGCAACCAGATGCGTAAAAGTAAGATAGATGGAAATCGACATTTCACATTTACTTATTTACATTGATTTGAAAACGTCCTTGAAAAAATAAATGCCGATCAATGTATTCAGTTAGGCTACATTAGCATGTAAAAGGAACAAAACTGATGTCTCTAATTTCTATATACGCTGGCAAACTATACAGTAGTACCTGGGCAACTGTGCCAAATCAGAACATCAACCGCCAAATCAATAAAGCAAGGAGACAGTTCAACTTCTGGGCATTCGCCATCGAAATTCAACTGTCAAAACAATAAAGCAACGAGACAGTTACAGCTTCTTAAACATAGATGCTTTTCCTTCTTCGCTCGTTCGTTTCGTTTTTTTTTGGTTTGTTGTGAGTTTGGTTGTTTGTTACTGCTGGTATTAAATTGAAACTTTTAATTCCGAGATCAAGATCAATTGACCCTGTTCATATGTAACAATGCGGCAGATGCCAAGTATAACTTTAACGCTGAAACGTATCTGCCACTGACGTTTAGTCTATTTTTGCATTTTATAATATGGTGCAAGATGTTCCCCTCAAAGCTCTCGACGAAGCTGAAAGTTATCTTAGAAACCTGAGCACTGAGGCCATGCGTAAAGACTTAAAAATAATCGAATCTAATTAACATGCCTTTATTCTTTCTCTTGTTTTTTTTCTAATTTTGAATATGTGAATGAGAGTTACATGTTAGTTAAGTTAGCTCGGCTCTAATAGAAATAAAATAATTTTCTTTTGAGCCTGCTATATGTGGCGAAAACTGGCTGTAAGGTACTTACATGAGTGTAGTCATCGTTCTCTTTACGAAAGGTGGAATAAGTGCCACACAAAGCCCATCTGAGAATGTTGATTGTTTTGTACCTGACAAACTTAGAGGTTAAAAAAAAAAAATGAATCTGTCACCAAATACGATCTAATCGAAATGGAGAGGGAAGAATGAGCTGACCATAAGATCAGAAGAATATATAATTTCACAACAGGACTGAATGTGGAAGTGTCTGTAAGCTATGATATGAAGTGTGTCACCTACAGACTGTAGGAGTGTTGATATGAAGTGTGTCACCTACAGACTGTAAAGTGTTGATATGAAGTGTGTCACCTACAGACTGTAAGAGTGTTGATATGAAGTGTGTCACCTACAGACTGTAGAGTGTTGATATGAAGTGTGTCACCTACAGACTGTAGGAGTGTTGATATGAAGTGTGTCACCTACAGACTCTAAGTGTTGATATGAAGTGTGTCACCTACAGATGTAGAGTGTGTTGATATGAAGTGTGTCACCTACAGACTCTAAGTGTTGATATGAAGTGTGTCACCTACAGACTGTAGAAGTGTTAATATGAAGTGTGTCACCTACAGACTATAAGTGTTGATATGAAGTGTGTCACCTACAGACTGTAGAGTGTTGATATGAAGTGTGTCACCTACAGACTCTAAGTGTTGATATGAAGTGTGTCACTACAGACCTAAGTGTTGATATGAAGTGTGTCACCTACAGACTTAAGTGTGTTATATGAAGTGTGTCACCTACAGACTGTAAGGAGTGTTGATATGAAGCGTGTCACTACGACTAGTAGGAGTGTTGATATGAAGTGTGTCACCTACAGACTTAAGATGTATGATGAAGTGTGTCATAAGACTGTGGATGTTTGATAGAAGTGTGTATCTGATATAGGAGTGTTGATATGAATGTGTCACTAAGACTGTAGGTGTGTTGAATGAAGTGTGTACCTACAGACGTGTAAGAGTGTTTGATTGAAGTGTGTCGTCGTACAGACGTGGGAGTGTGATTGAAGTTGTAGATAAGATGTGTGTGAGGTGTGTGTGTGTGTGTGTGTTGTGTGGTGGTGTGGTGTGTGGGTGGTGTGTGTGTGCGTGGTGCGTGCAGCGTGCGTGGTGCGTGCGTGTAGGTGGTGCTGTGTGTGGTGTGTCGTGCGTGCTGGTGTGTGTGTGTGTGTGTGTGTTGTGTGTGTGAGTGTGTGTGTGGTGCGTGGTGTAGTGTGTCGTGTGTGTGTGTGTGTGGTAGGGGTGGTGTGTATGTGTGTGTGTGTGTGTGTGTGTGGTGGTGTGTGTGTGTTTGTGTGTGTGTTTGTGTTTGTGTGTGTGTTGTGTAGGAAAGTGTGTTGAGTGTGTGTATGTAATGTTTGTGTGGTGTGTATGGTGAGTAGTGTGTGTCGTGTGGTGAGTGTGAGGTAAGTGTGTGGGAAGAGTTGAGTGCTAATGGTAGTAATGTATTTCACATTTTTCGTTGTAGAAAAGAAAAGAACATCTCATGACAACAACAAGCGCTGTCCTTATACAACAACATGTTCGTGCTGTACAAACTGAAACTGAGTAGACCACATGTGAATTTCCGAGATGAATGGAGAGGAGGAGAAGAATAGAAGAAGAAGAAGAAGAAGATAGAGAAAAGGAGAAGAAATGACAAAACAACGAAATAATTATAACAACAACGACAAGAACAAGAAAAAGGGAAAATGAGATGAGGACGACGATGATGATGAGAGAGAAGATGAGAGATGATAAATGAGATGAGATGAGATGAAAGATGAAATGAAGAGAAACAAAGTAGAGAGAGGAGGAGAGGTAGAGGAGAGAGAGGAGTAAGAAGAAAGAAGAAGAAGAAGAAGAAGAAGAAGAAGGAAAGAAGAAGAAGAAGAGAAGAAGAAAAAAGAAAAAAGAAGAAGAGTAAGGAAGAAGAGAGTAAGAAGAGAAGAAGTAGAAGAGTAAGAAGAAGAAGAAGAAGAAGAAGAAGAAGAAGAAGAAGAAGAGAGAAGAAGATGATGATGATGATGATGATGATGATGATGATGATGATGATGATGATGATGATGATTTTATAGTAAAGTTCAGAAAGAAGAAGAAGAAGAAGAGAAGAAGAAGAAGAAGAAGAAGAAGAAAAGAAGAAGAAGAAGAAGAAGAGAATGAATGAATGAATGAATGAATCTTTAATGGGTAGAGAATTAGGCTCATTGAAGGCCTTTTTACAATTCTGCCCAACAATAACTGCAATTTAAAAAGTAAGGTAACATCGAATTACAAAATAACATCAATATAACGATTTCATGCTTAAAATCTCTCTCTCTCTCTCTCTCTCTCTCCTCTCTCTCTCTCTCTCTCTCTCTCTCTCTCTCTCTCTCTCTCTCTCTCCTGTGTCTCTCTCTCTCTCTCTGTCTGTCTCTCTCTCTCTCACTCCCTGTCCTCCCCCCCCCCTCTCACACACACACACACACACACACACACACACAACACACACACCCCACACCACACACACACACACACACACACCCCAACAATCTCAATCAACTGCATCGTTTATCAGCATTGCACTTTTTTTTTCCTCCAGTACGTATGTATAGTCAGGCTAATGTCTACGCATAGGTCAGTCATGAGTATCAAAAAGAAGTAACTTTACTTCATTTTTGAAAGCTGATAATTGGGAAATATTTCTGTGTTTTGCTGGAAGTTTGTTCCATTCTTTACAGCCACAGAAGGAGAAACTTGTTTTGAATAAATCTAAATTAGCTTTAGGAATAATGAATCTGAGCGAATCATGATGGTGATGTAAATGTACTATTGATTTTAAATAATCTGGGCATGCGTCATGAACAATTTGTGCATAAGAATCAGAGTGTTGAATGTTATACATGAGTGAAGAGGCAGTATTCTATTGTACCTAAATACATCACGCATAGAAGGATCGGATTGCTTCTGACAGCTGATCATCTTAATGGCTCGTTTTTGCAATGAACAAAGTGGTTTTAAAGTAGATGGCGCACATTTACCCCAGATTATAGAGCAGTAGTCTAATCGAGCCTGAACAAAAGCAAAATAATACATTTTTCGTGAATGTTCGTTGAGAAGTGTTTTATCTGTGACAGCTGGAACACACAACACGAGACTTGTTTGATTAGGTTATGGATCTGATCGTGCCAGGAAAGATTTTCATCGATGACGATGCCTAATAATTTGTGCTTTGCAACTTGTTTTATTGTTTTATCTTTGTACATTATTTTTAATTTTGCTTCTTTTATGACTTGTCTTTTTTGACGTGCACATATAACATAGATTCGGTTTTATGAGGATGAACAAGCATATCATTTGAATCACACCAGTCTTCCACTGATTTCATGCTTGCATTTAAATGATAATTAATTTCATCGATGCTATGACTAGAGTATTGTAAAGATGTATCATCAGCGAACAAATCACACCACTGCATTTTGAATTGATAAAGGGAGATCATTTATGTAGAGGGAGAACAACAGGGACCTAAGATTGATCCCTGTGGCACGCCTCTTGGCAACAGTCTCTTAGAAGAAATAACACCTCGTGAAAAAAACAGATTGCGTACGGTTCAACAAATAAGATCTAAAAAATGATTCCGTATTGTTGTCGACGCCGTAAACATTAAGCTTTTTTAGCAGTATATTGTGATTAATTAAATCAAAAAGCCTTTGTTAAATCAATAAACACTACACCAACTGCTTTCCTGTTGTTGATATCTTTTAGCCACAAATTTGTGATCCGACACAAAGCCGTTTCACATGAATGTAGTTTCCTAAATCCTGACTGATTGATATACAACAGTTTATGTTTCTCAATAAAAGATGATAGATGGTGATGGATATGACGTTCTAATGGTTTTGAGACGGACGATAGCAGCGAAATTGGTCTGAAGAAGAAGAAGAAGAAGAAGAAGAAGAAGAAGAAGAAGAAGAAACGATCGAATCTGCACACACTTGGATTTGCATTTCAAATGAATTCTAACAAAACTGCAATAACTCAAAAAGATGTAATTATGAGCAAAGAATTGATCGGCACTGACCAATTCCTTAATATATTAGGATCTGATAAATTCCTACGTAAAATTTGTGACGTCTTAACTTAGATACGGACCAAGTCGTACTTACCGCATCTTCTCCCCTCACTCCTTGTCCATGCTATTTCACTACTTCCACACGGCCAACCCCGGCTCCGTGTCCACAGCCACACCCAGGTCGGTCCTACAGCAGTCCAGACGCAACAGCCAGCCCACAGAGATCATTCAATATGTAGCCGTCATACGGAACCTCATTAGAGGGGACTCCACATCGCCACCAAGCCACCACAAAGGCGTCCAACCATCCACCAGCCCCACACCACGCCCCCGGTGGACGGCAATAGTTGCTTAGTCGCAAAGCCCATGTGACTGGGATCCCCCCCCCCCCCCCCAAGGCACCACCCCCTGCGTCCAAGACCAGTCCCAAAATTTATGGCGAAAAGATAGTCTCAACACAAACTCTCGGAGACATTAACTCAGGAAGGTAATCAAATCTGAGGTCACCATAGAAACAGGACAAGAAGGGCCACAACATTTGAGGTGTGTGTGTGTGTGTATGTGTGTGGTGTGTGTGTGTGTGTTGTGTGTGTGTGTGTGCGTGCGTGCGTGCGTGCGTGCGTGCGTGCGTGCGTGCGTGCGCGTGCGCGCGCGCATGCGTGAGTGCGTGCGTGCGTGCGTGCTGCGTGCGTGTGTGTGTGTGTGTGTGTGTGTGTGTGTGTGTGTGTTGTGTGTGTGTGTGTGTGTGTGTGTGTGTGTGTGGTGTGTTGCTGATCAATGAGAATGAGGATGCTGAATATGATGCTATTGAGATCCATTCTGGTCTACATGACAACACCATACTCCACGCTCCCTTTTGTAACACATCAAGGCGCCCAGCAGGCTGGAGAGATAAGACTGTGTAGTTCCAGTCTTCCTGTTGAGCACATAGCGAACTCAGCTCTGGTAAGAGCCACGCAACTATAAAAACAAAATACCGCTCTGATGGAATCGAACTAAAACTTTTGCCTCAATCCG
>JAFLJL010004843.1:80396-105396 GCA_018398815.1 Conus ventricosus
TTATAGGATATTGACAATCATATATACTGATACCGTAAGAGAATTAAATCTAGAATCGCATGGTTTATCGACTTTTTTGTTTACAGGTCTGCAATGTAGAACTGTACATTTGCCAGACTATTTTGAAGTCTGGATACCGTAAGAGAATTAAATCTAGAATTGCATGGTTTATCAACTTTTTTTAACAGGTCTGCAATGTAGAACACTACATTTGCCAGACTATTTTGAAGTCTGGATACCGGAAGAAAATCACATCTAGAATCGCATGGTTTATCACAATGAATTGGATCAGTGAACTCGGTTTCAGAATCATGATAAGCAGAACATACAGCAAAAGGTGATATGAAAGCCATTCATTTTTTTCCAACCGCCGCAATGTTTTATGGGCATTTTACTTCCATTTGGCTGGCTGTCTGCTGCTGTCTGTCTGTCTGTCTGTCTGTCTCCTGTTGTCTGTCTGTCTATCTATCTTCTATCTACAGAGAGAGAGAGAGAGAGAGAGAGGAGAGAGAGAGAAAGAGAGAGAGAGAGAGAGAGAGAGAGGAGAGAGAGAGAGAGAGGACAGACAGACAGACAGACAGACAGACAGACAGAATCGATGGCAAGCCCCCCCCCCCCCCCCCACACACACACACACACATACACACACATCTTGATATGCCTCTCTCTCTCCCTTCCCCTATGTCCCTGCCGCCTCTCTCTCCCACCATGTCTTCCTCTCCCGACCTTCCACTCTCTCGTTCAGCACGTTACAGTCTTTCTGTCCTAATGCATAGCCCAAAGCACCCCCCCCCATACCTCCCCTTCCTCTCTGTTCAGCACGTCTACAGTCTTTCTGTCCTAATGCATAGCCCAAAGCACCCCCCCCCCATACCTCCCCTCTCTCTCTGCTCAGTACGTCTACAGTCTTTCTGTCCTAATGCATAGCCCAAAGCACCCCCCCCCCCCATACCTCCCCTCTCTCTCTGCTCAGTACGTCTACAGTCTTTCTGTCCTAATGCATAGCCCAAAGCACCCCCCCCCCCCAATACCTCCCCTTCCTCTCTGCTCAGTACGTCTACAGTCTTTCTGTCCTAATTGCATAGCCCAAAGCCAAGCTATTGTGGCTGATATGGTCCACATCCCAGTCCCGGTGAAACAAAGCCAAGCTATTGTATTGATATGGTCCACATCCCAGTCCCCGGTGAAACAAAGCCAAGCTATTGTGGCTGATGTGGTCCACATTCCAGTCCCCAGTGAAACAAAGCCCAGCTATTGTATTTGATATGGTCCACATCCCAGTCCCTGGTGAAACAAAGCCAAGCTATCGTGGCTGATGTGGTCCACATCCCAGTCCCGGTGAAACAAAGCCAAGCTAATGTGGCTGATGTGGTCCACATCCCAGTCCCCGGTGAAACAAAGCCAAGCTGATGTGGCTGGTGTGGTCCACATCCCAGTCCCCGGTGAAGCAAAGCCAAGCTATTATGGCTGATGTTGTCCACATTCCAGTCCCCGGTGAAACAAAGCCAAGCTGATGAGGCTGGTGTGGTCCACATCCCAGTCCCGGTGAAACAAAGCCAAGCTGATGTGGCTGATATGGTCCACATCGAAGTCCCGGTGAAACAAAGCCAAGCTATTGTGGCTGATATGGTCCACATCCCAGTCCCCGGTGAAACAAAGGCAAGCTGATGTGGCTGATGTGGTCCACATCCCAGTCCCCAGTGAAACAAGCTAAGTTATTATGGCTGATGTTGTCCACATCCCAGTCCCGGTGAAACAAAGCCAAGCTGATGTGGCTGATGTGGTCCACATCCAGTCCCCAGTGAAACAAAGCCAAGCTGATGTGGCTGGTGTGGTCCACATCCCAGTCCCCGGTGAAACAAAGGCAAGCTGATGTGGCTGATGTGGTCCACATCCCAGTCCCCGGTGAAACAAAGCTAAGCTTTTATGGCTGATATGGTCCACATCGAAGTCCCGGTGAAACAAAGCCAAGCTGATGTTGCTGATGTGGTCCACATCACAGTCCCTGGTGAAACAAAGCCAAGCTGATGTGGCTGATGGGGTCCACATCCCAGTCCCCGGTGAAACAAAGCCAAGCTAATGTGGCTGGTGTGGTCCACATCGCAGTCCCTGGTGAAACAACGCCAAGCTGATGTGGCTGATGTGGGTCCACATCCCAGTCCCTGGTGAAACAAAGGCAAGCTGATGTGGCTGATGTGGTGCACATCCCAGTCCCCGGTGAAACAAAGGCAAGCTGATGTGGCTGATGTGGTGCACATCCCAGTCCCCGGTGAAACAAAGGCAAGCTGATGTGGCTGATGTGGTGCACATCCCAGTCCCCGGTGAAACAAAGCCAAGCTGATGTGGCTGATGTGGTCCACATCCCAGTCCCAGGTGAAACAAAGCCAAGCTGATGTGGCTGATGTGGTCCACATCCCAGTCCTTGGCGAAGGAACCCTCCCGAGCACTGCAGGCAAAGTGACGTTCTGCATACCACAGATCAAGAGACTGCTACTTCTGAAACGCAGTCGTGCCGATAAAGACAGGGGAATACACATCATCAGTATGCGACCCACTCAGCATTTAAAAGGTGGCTCACACGAAGAGATGAGAGACAATACAGAAATGGAGAGTACGCAATCACACATCATTGAAAGATTATACTCGACAGGGTTGAGGAGGGTGTGTGTGTGTGTGTGTGTGTGGGGGGGGGGGGGGGGGGGGCTAATGTACACATAAAGAAGATGAAAAGCAACACGTAGTTAATACAGAGTATAAAACAGAAATGTATTGACATCAGAGAATGTAAATATCAGAGTTCAAGCTCACCCATCTTATTTTTTGCACGAAAACCTCCCTTTTCACAAACAAATCACGTCCTTTCATGCTACTTTTAGCCAAAATTAACTCCTGTTTTTAAACAAAATTAACATGCAAAACCTCCAAAAATCGACGTAATCGTTAATTTAAAATGGGGGCTTACGTTGCAAGATAAGATGGGCGATCGTGAACTCTGATATTTACATTCTCTCCAGGGGCATAAAATTAAGGGTTTACAGTACGCTCTTCTACTTCCAACACCACCAACAAATCAGAACAAACAACTGGCCTTCCATCTTGATTAGTTATTTTTACATCCAATGAATTTATAGGCCCTCAACTAATTCTTTAAATTGACTGTTTCCGTGAAACCTATATAACTGATAATCGCAAAACCTGCCTTAATTGACGGCAGTGCTCGTAGAATGTAGATGGCTGACCATTAGTATTTGTTTTTAATTCATTTTAAATGGACATACAACATTGGATTTATGAGAAAATCAGAAGGTTTATTACCTTAAATTGCCAGATGTTTTCTCTTGTGCTAAATTTATAAACTCTATCACTACTGTGAAAGCCTAAAATTCGAGCAAGCCCTCTAGGAAAAGTATACTCACTTCTTTCTTCTAGTGGAAAAATTCATAGCAATTCTGAGGTTTGCCTCGTTAATTGTTAACAATATGCCAAATTCGCTAAGTACTTCTTTTAAAAAGCAAAAGTTGTAGTAACCATCAGGTATTTGTATATGACTTATTTGATTGCCTTGTTCGTCATTAACATTAATCCAATTATTCTGAGCCTTTTCAGATATGTTAACCCACATAACTTAATAGCCAATTTCTTTAAGGGCAACCCTATAATCACCCCGCCAATTGACAATTGGATATGTTAAGAACACACGTTCGTTTTGTTGGGTTATATTAAATGTACTCTTTTTTATAACTATTTTAAAAACTATTTAAAAATGGAACCTTTTAAATATAACGAAAGTGCCACGTACAATGTAGGAGCGTTTTATAACTCCAAATCTTTGGACTTCAGCAATTTAACCATTGCAGTAGATGAATCATATGACTTCCAAGTCAGACTTGTAAACCCGCTAACTAGATATTTAAAATCCGCCAATAAAGAGTGACAGAGTGCCATCAGCATGGGCATCCCGCCCTATGGCTTTTTTTTTCCAGAATCAGTTAAATTTTGCCATTTACTGCGCAAAAACTGGTTGTGGTGTTTCATATACAAACCATTTAAACCATCCCAATCTTTTAGTAAGTCAGTATATAACTTTCATGTTTATTACCAGTACAGACGAATACTAACTGAACTACAAGTGCCCCTTCCAAGCGACCACGCGTTTAATCCATTTAAAAACCCAATGGACACTAATGCATATGAAAGAATCTGCAACGAATTTAACATTAATCCTTCAACTGACTTTAGACAAAAGTTAGACCGCAATCATGGGTTAGGCACATTGTATTTGTGGGGTGCAAAAAGAGAATATAATTATGACTACTGGCCTGGCCACACCTCTTTTCAACCAAACAAACGAGTTCGATTGGGATCCATAGAACAAAAACATCCTAATGCTTGGGCAACATTTATCTTAGATGAAAGTGAAGGCCTAACAATGCCAGGAGTGCAAAGACTTAATGACACCATAAGGACATACGTTTGGTGTCTATTAGGAGCACAAGCACAGACCAAGTCTAGCATAGTAGATCAATCTACAGGCTTTGATGCCAGAAAACAATTTCTAGCTAATTTAGAAGATGCTATTAACTCTGCTGTTGATTTGCCTGCCAGCATACAAAGGTATCAAGACGTTCTTGCACATGCTAGGTCAAAGGTTGACTTTGTTGTAGGCCATGGATTATACATGCTGCCTTCTGACCTTAGACTACAGATTGGCATGATACAGAATTATAACAATGAAATCCTCATAGCTGGAGACGACCAAAACTTAGGGCACAATCAAGGCTTAAACACAAGGCCTGCTCCATCCATTAAAAAAAAAGTACTTACCGTAAAGTTCGGTCTATTGAGCGCACCTGTATATAAGCCGCACCCACTAAATTTTTAAAAAATCTGAATTTTTTTCACAAATAAGCCGCACCGGTTTATAAGCCGCAGATATATACAACACAGTCCGATGTGCCGCAGGCAGCAGCTGGCCGAGCGTTGAGTTTACATAGTGTCGAAAATCATCACATACAATGTGTTCACTGCATTCATTGGCGTTTAAATAGGTCAGAATACAAGAGCATGTTTCCAGCTTTTCTTCAGTCTTTTTTTTTTTTTTTTTTTTTAGTACGATGTGTTTTAAATCAATTAGAATCGAAGTTTCTATGAGGCTTCTTACAAGTGTTGTCTTTCCAACATCATTGCTTTAAAAAAAATACCGAAAAAAACAACGCATTTAACGATGCGCTAGAAAGGCAGTTCTCTCCTGCATTCATTGGTGTATCAAGCTAAGCGATTGGTTGAGTACTCGAAAGCGCAAGCCAATCAAAGCGAAGGTATCAAATGCAAACCTTCGCTCCCTGTCCACGATTTCAACAAAGGCGGATCGAAGCCAAGGTCTGACAATGACCGAGTTGAATGCGCTAATCGTTTTTGAATTGCAAGACGCACTTGGTAAGATAACGCATATAATAACAAACCAGAACATTAATGAAACGATTCGATTGTTTTATTTCGCTTAATACCGTGCCAGTGCTTAGTTATTTTGTTCGTAATTCAGCTAGTGTTAGTCGAGATTATACAGGTCGGAAACGGCCAACACATTGCGCCGTTCGAAGCGATCGTATTTATGTAGAAGACAAACTGATGAAAAAAGATATCAGTAATGGGCTTTACTTATGTCGATTCCCGTATTTCTGAACGGGTTACTGATTCCATTACACGATTACACAGAAAATCGTAGTTAAAAGCATAATAAAAATTCATGAACAGTAAACACGATATGGTGAGTTACAGAGAAGCTAAAAATAGACGAGGGTGTGATGCTTCTGAAATCGGAAAAATCCGCAAATAAGCCGCATCGTTGTTTAAGCCGCAGGGTTTAAAGCTGGGGAAAAAAGTCGCGGCTTATAGTCCGAACTTTACGGTAGCTCTGAAGAAAGCGATCCAGTTCAGCCAGAAAGCAGCCCACAACCAGAAAGCACGCCACCTGTTAATGTGCCTCGCACCGACAGCCACACTAGCGAAAAGACGGCCCTTGTTGTATTTTTAACTTTTACTGGATTAGCCATACTTTATTTTACTAAAAATTAATCCAGCAGCTAGCACTCCTAACGTCCACAGATGGTCAGCCATATAACCATCTACCTTACCTATAGTAGACAAAACCCAACTAACAACACTACCTATTATGCCAGGCAGAGCATCAAGCGCTTTGGCTCCTAACTTTTTTAATAAGTTTGCTAGATGATGAAATTGTTTTCTAATCCAACTTTTACCAGGCTGAGGCGTTAGAGGCGCTGCTGGTCCTGTTGGCGCACCACCTGTTAAAGCATAAACGAGTGTAGAGATAGCAAACCCAATGGCTGTTAATATGCTAACTATTGTAATCCCCTGTTCTCTGAACAGAATCCTTATTCTTTCTGCCATCGTAGTGTTTTCATAAAGAATTTTGTTTATAGTTTCTTTAATTCTGCTTGTTTGTGATGCTAGCTGCGCTCTTTTTGTAGACAGCGTTTCAAACCTGGCTGCCCTTTCTATTTTTAAACCCTGAAATTTTCTGCTTTGTATTCAAAACCTTTTTTCTCGCCCAAATTTGTTTCATCTGACCCGCGAGTTTTTTTTTTTCTTCTTCTTTTCCCTTTCTTTTCTCCCCAAGGGTTTTCCTAGTTTGAGCGCTATTTCCCCCCTTTTCCATTTTGTAAAAGAGCTTTTCTTTTTTTCCCTAAAGTTCGCCCCCAAAGTTACGTTTTCACTCAAAGGGAGCTCAATTTCGCGCTCAGCGAGCCAGATTTTCAATTTTTTTTAATTGTGTCTCTCTTTTAAAACTCGTCTCAATTTTTGAATTGCTTATCTGTTTTTTGGGCCCCTAAATCTGTAAAGAGGTAAATTTCTTTTTTCCAGATGGGTTGGCAACCTTTGCATTTGGGTTTTGTAAACATAACCCCTCAGGCTTAAAATCCCCAATAAATTTCCCATTTTTTTTGCAGGAAACGGGGGGTTTTTTCCCAAGAATTTTTGCTTTTTTTTAAAAATGGGTTGATTTGGGTTTTTTTTTTAGAAAAACCGCCACAAGGCCCCTTTATGGTTCTAAATTAAAAATGTTTTTCTATCTAAAAATTGGAACCTTTAAACGTTTTGGGTTGGGCTCTCGGCCTTATTTTTTTAAAATAATGATTCTTTTTAAATTTTTAGAAAACGTTTTTGACGTAATCTATCCTTGGCCTACTGCCTCCTTCAATTTCTTTTTATTTAAAGGCCCCAAAATTTGTGTTTATCTTCTTCTTTCAGGGGTTTCAGGCACGCCCTAATCTTCATCCAAAATTTTTTAAATTTATATTCTTTTTTTTTTTTAAAAAAAATAAAATCATACGGTTGTGACCTCGATCCATAAAAAGGGAGAAAAAAACCCGGGCCGAAAAAAGGTTTTACGAAAAAACGTTTTTAGTGTAAACACCCTTTCAACATTTTCAGCCAGGAAAGCTTTAATAGTTAATTTCCCCTGATTTGGGGGGGCGATTTTATAATGCCGGGGGAACTGCTAAAAAATTTTAAAAAATAGATTTTTAAATCGACAGTTCCAAATTGCTACTGTTGTTGATAATTTGGGCAGGGCAATCGTTTAAACTTTATGGAATAAAATTGGAGGGTAGGAAAAAAACTTTGTATTTAAGTGGGCGGGAAATTTTTTTGCCCTCTATTCTGCCTATGGCTTCCCCTAAAAAAAGAAAAAATAAAGGAAATTTTATAAAGGGAATTAAAGGCTAAAAGGGCCCTAAGAACAGGCTTAAAGGAGGATCCCGGGGGGATGATTTTTTAAAATTGAGGCTGAATTTGCAAAAAGCATTTGGCAACAGATTCTGCATCCCTTTGATTTTGAATTTGTTAAAGCGAATTTGCCTTTTTTCCCCTGGGGCGCAAAAAAGGGGAAAAACTTACCTATGAACGTTTTTTTACCCTGCGATTCTTTTTGGTTTTTTTAAACCCCCTTTTAAATCCAATTTACAATTTCAGCAAATTTTCTCTTGATTTTTGATGTTGTTACAAAACCCTGAACTGGTTTGAACAATTTTAAAAACCCAGTTTAAAAGAAAAAAAACCGTTATTTATTATGAAAGAGTTCTGCCCTCCACTACAAAAAAAATAAAAAACAAGCGGGCACTCTCGGGAAACCCTAATCAAAAATCGCCCTCTGAAGTCTTTAAAAGAAATTTTGTTCTTGTTTTCTGAAGGACACTCCTTTTTTTGAGAATCAAAAGCGTTTTTAAACCCAAAAAAATTGAGAAGGTTGATTTTTGGGGAAATTAAATGCAAGTCGGGATCAGTTGTTTTTCGGGTTGGGGGGTTTTTAAACCCTAACACTTTGAGGGAAATTTTAAAAAATTTGTTCGTGGAGGTAGGCAAAGAGATAGGGAAGGGGTTGATGAGTTGTAAAAAACTTCCCCTTTTATGATGAAAAAACCCCAAAAGGGATTACTTAAAAAAAAAAAATATGGGCGGTGGTGGTTTTTAGTTCAAAAAATTTGACAATAGATGTTTGGAAGTGGGGGAAAAGATAGGGCAAGAGGGTTATAAAAATAAATATTCAAAAAAAGCAGGGGGGAAAACCCCCCAAACAAAGGGCATTTTTTTAAATGGTTTGTGATGCTCTTTTTTAAACATTGAAGAAAAACGGTTAAAAGACTTTGGCTTAAAAAAATTGCAAAAGAAATTTTTCTAAAAAAAACCAGATGGATAGTTTAAAGTTTCTCCCCCCAAAGATCCGCACTTTTTCTCTTATTTCCCCGGGTTTTCCTGGGTGTGGGAAAACTGTCTTCTTTCTTGATTTTTTTTCAAACTTAAAAAGGGTTTCCCTTTCGAGTAAATTTTTTTTAATAATTTTGACAAACCATTAAGCCCCAAAAGTTTACAAAAAAAAGGAAGTTTATTTGGACAGCGAAAAATTATTTCTGTTGATTAGCGACAAAGAGGACTTTTTTAAAAACTTTTACTTTTGGGCTATTTGAGGGAACTAAAAACACTGTTTTTTATTGATGACTTTTTCCCCAAACGGGGAACATTGTTTAAAAAAAAAAACTCTGTCAAAGCTACCCTTTTTGCGGGCCCCGGGCCCCTTATTTTTTGTGTGGCTCTTAACCCCAAAAAAAACAACCCGTTTTTAAAAGACTTTAGATCGCATTTTAAAATGGGTTTTGTATTTTTTTACACTAAGGAAAAAGTTGGGGTTTAAAAAGAATGTTTAAGTAAAAAATTTATATTAAGGGACAAAAAAGAGAAAAAAAATTTAAAAGAGCAGTTGAAAATCAAAGCACGCAAAGGGCTATCCCTTAAAGGACTCCCCCCCCCCCGTTCTTTACGTTTGTTTATTTTTGGTTTTTTTTATTTTTGGGGTTGCTTATAAAATTTGTTTTTTAAAATTTTTAAATTTTTAAAAAAAAATGTTTGAGGGCCAAAAAATAAAAAAGCGCAGCTAGCTCCAAAAATGCACTGCAGTAGAGCTAAAGCCTGCAGAACAACTGAGTTTGTTTAAAAGGGAAGTGCCGGGGAAAGTTTATGGTTTTGGGGTTTACCGGATGAGGGGGTTTAAAAAAAGAACGAAATTGAAAAAAAAAAAAAACGACGCAATACCCTTTCCCTAGAGAGTTAAAAAATTTTAAAGGGAAAACGTTTGGAAAAACATAAATTAAAAACTTCATTGCCCCCTGAAAATTGACGGGAAATTTTAAAAGTTTGAACTACGAAGCCCTTTTGTTTCCCTTTGAAAGGGAAAAAAAATTTTTGGGGAAAAAAAGCCTTAAATGGGGGGGGCCCATTCTTGTTAGCCGGGTTTCCCGGGGGAAAACAAAAACAGAAAAAACAGTTGAATTTAAATAGGCATGGTTTGAATATAGCTACAGGGGAAAGAGGTCCCTTAGTGAAGGGGGGGAAGACACGTTGGCTTGATTAAAACCCCAAAGCTACCGTCAAAATTTAAGCAAAATGACGTTTGCTTTTTCGTTTTATTTATTACCCAAGGGGGGGTGTTTCCTAGTTTCCCAAAGAAAACTTTTAATTAGGGGGATTACAAAAAAAGGCCCAAAAAAACTTGGTTTCCCCAATTTTAAAGCTCGTTATTGCAATTACAAAAAACCGGAGATGAAAATTAAAAAACCCTTGCTTCTTTGACAAGGTTACTGGGTGGCTGAAAAAGGGGCCCAAAACAAAACATTTCTGACTTTTTTTCTTTTAGTAGGGTGTTTTTAAATTGATTTTTTACTCTGTTGAGGGAAGTGCTGCCAGAAGGTTTAAAATATGTTTAAAATTTTAAAAAATTTTTAATTTTAAAAAAAAATGGGGGTTTTCACCAGTTTGGTTAGACCCAAAAAACGGGAATTTCCCAAAAAAAAAATTAGAAAGGGGTCCCTTTTGGAAAAGTATGGGGTTACTAGAAAGAAAATATGCTAAAGTTTAAAAATTTACTCTTTTTATGAAATTTAAATGGCCCCCTCAGCGGTAGTTTCCTTTAAGTGCTGGTCTAGTGTTGCTTTTTGGGAAAGGGGGGTTGGAGCACCAGCCTCTTTATTTTTTGGGGGCCGGGGGTTTAGGTTTAGGCGCTTTTTCTTATGATTGAAAGTGCGGGTTTTAAAAAAAATTAACCCCTAAATTACAAAAGCCCCCTCCCCTTTGTAGCCTAGCATCAGCAAAATTTTGGGTAATTAAGTTTTACGAAAAAGAAAATTCTTTACGGGGATGAAAACTTTTACAGACGAGAATTTCAAAAAGTTTTATGGCGATGGTGAGGATTTTTGAGGCAAAAAATTTGAACTTCAAAAGGAGTGGAGAAAGTTTTTAAATTCACGACGGTAGACACTGATGAAAATTAAACGAACATTAAAAAAACAAACAAAATGATCAGAAAAACCCCCAAAATAAGCCAAAAATTTGGGTTTTAACAAAAAAAAAAGTTTAGAAAAAAAAAAATACTTTTTTTTTAAATAAATGTTTTTGGCGGGACAATTGCAGTCTTCCCCGAACAAAGGGATCTTTTGGGGGCAGGTTTTTTGCCGTAGTAGCCCCGGCTAGGAAAAAAGGAGTCTCTTTTTAAAAATAAAAGGGGGGGTTTTTTTCATAATTCTTTCATTCTTTTAATTTTTCGCTCCTTATGGGGTCTGTGGCTCTAATTCAAACACCCACCTTTGCCCCGGTGCTTTAAAGTATCTTTTTTATTTCCAAAAACGGCAAGAGTTTTGACCCCCGGGCAATTTTTCAGAAATGAAATTTTTTTTTAAATTTTGTTGGGGTTCACTTTTTGTTTTAATTCTTCTTTGTTCATGGCCCGTAAGTTGCGGGCAATCCCCCAAACCCCTTTGGGGTTTGCGTTTCTATCCAAAATTTTCTAGTGATTTGTTTTGGTTTTAAAGGGGGCGTTTTCGCTAGATTCTTTTTTAAAGTTTTTATTGGGTTTTGACAAATGGTTGCCTGGGATCCCTCTCTTAACTGAAAATTTGCCGTTTTAAAAAAACAGCGGGTTTTAAAACAAAACCCTTTTAAAATTCTTTTCATTAAAAAAAATTGTAATTAAGGATTTTTTTAATGGACCTAAATGTATTTTTGGGTTTTTAAAGCCCCGCCCAGCGGGCCCCTCTGGGGCATCTTTTAAAAACCCCCCTTGTCGGTACACCCGGGGTTTTTTTTCCTTTAAAAGGTTCAGCGTTTTTTGTTTCTTAAAACCCATGTAAACAAACTGTCAGGCATATTAAACTTTTTTCTTCTAACTTTGTCATGTGAAATTCCTTTGGGGGGTTTGGTTTTTTTGGAACGGATTTTTAACAAATTGGGGCCTTATTGGTTTTTTTTGGGGAGGCAGATTATTTCCAAATTGCCTTTTTTGGAAACCCAGTTTTTGGATTGATTAGCACCTAGCCAGTTTTAAACCCCTTTTTTTTTTTTCAATAGCGTTTTTCCTTTTCCCAAACCCCCTTTTTGGAGAATAATATTTTTTGTTCATTTTAAAAATTTCCCATTTTTTTTTTTACAAAGAAAGGGAGAAACAAGTTAGACTGAGGCATTCCAACACAATAAAAACTATTCTCCCGTCTTTTTTCCTCAGAGGTTCATAAAAGTCAGACATTTTCTGGGGGGGCGATGTTAGAAACTTCTTTTGTCACCAAGTTTTACTCTTTCCATTGGGGGCATCAACTTTGGGTAAATGGGGCTTGCATGTCTTTTTCTTTTAACTTTTTATTAATAAAGTTTAAGTGAGCAATTGCCCTTTTTTTTTAAGCGCCCTCTTCCCTTTAGCAAATCTTCTATTCCCTTTGTTATGCGTTCTTTCTTTTCGGACGAAATTTTTCTAAAAATTTTTGTTTCCCAAAAAAGGCCCAAAAGGAAATTAAAAAATTGCCCCCCCATTTTTCAAAAACTAACCCCGAAAATCTTTTTATAAATTTTTTTCTTATAAATTAAATCTTTTCTATGCATTAATTTTTTTCCTGGGATTAATCCGTGAAAACAAAAAAGTCTTTTGGGCAACCCCTGCGGAAATTTTACAATTTTAAACCTTAACAACGCCCTCAATGTCAAACCTTCCTAGGTCCCCGGCCTCTTTTTAAAAATTTTTTTTTTGCTAGACGAAATACCCTTTTCTAGCCCCCTACCAGCGGGAAGGGTTTAAATCGATTGAAAAATCTTTTTTTCATCATCTTTTTTATTAATTTAAAATAATTAAAATTTTTATAATACGAAAAGACTGTCTTTTGTGTTTTTTAAAATAAAGATAATTTTTTTTTGTTAAGCAAAAAAAAGGTTTTTCCCAACTATTTTTGGGAATCTTCTATCTTTTCCTTGTTGGGATTTTTTATTCCTAAAAAACCTTTTTGCAATGGGGGGAAAAAACTATAACACCAACGATGGGCACGGCATAATTAACCAGCTTTAAAATCATGGTTTTAAAAGTATTTTATTATTTTTATTGATTTAAAATGGATTGGGACGAACTATTAAAGTGTGGGAGCAAGCCAGATACTCAAACAGACCACTGCCCTTAAAAAAAAAGATTATCTCTCTGGGGGCGTGTGGAAAAAACTAGACAGTATTTAGGCCCTGGAATTTTTTTGGTCGAACAGATTCGGGAAATTTTCTTTCACAGACGTTGGGAATTTTACGCCCGGGGCGAAGCCGTAGGGTCAAAAAATGGTTAGATCGGTGGGGCAGACAATGAATTTTGTTTTTATGTAAGGGTTTGTTAAATAAAAATGGCGCCGGGTTTTTCAGAAGAAGATTTTTAAAAAAATGACTTATCACAAGGGCCCCGGTTTTTTAAAAAAAAATTCCCCCAAAGGAAACTCTTGAAAGTGACATGGAATTTCAGATTTGGGGGGTTTTGTTAGCCCCTTCAAACATTTGGGGTTAATTACTTTTAATCATATTAATTTTGATCTTTTTTAAAATTTTAAACGCAATAAAAAAAATGAGGAGGGCAGTTTTGCAGGAGGGAAAGTAAAAAAGTGGGCCCCAAGTGAATGTACCACAAGTGAGTGATGTTATAAGTCTTAAAAAATCCTGGAGTGTTGAGGCCCGGGCCCTAAACTAGCTGAAAGGAAAAGACGCAAAAAGCAAAACCCAAACAGCCAAAAAAACATTTGGCCCCCACCCCAAAAAACAACACAATCACAAACAAAAAGGGTAAGTTTTATCATTATGGGATTGGGAGCTTTTTTTCTTTTTTTTTTTGTTGTGGGGGTTTTTTTTTTTGCATAAAAAAAACCCAAAACCATAAAATAGCAACAAAAATCACAAGCCCCAAAGTAAAAAAAGAAGAACCAGCCTCGCCAAAAAAAAAAAAAACCCCTGCTGGGAAAACCCCTTTTTATGGAATAGTTTTTTAATGAAAATAAATAAAGAAATAATAAGAATAGTTAAAAAATAGTTTGTACAAGTTAAGTTTTGTTTTTTGAAAGTACTTTTTTTGTTAAGTTCAAGTCAAAAATAGGGGTTAAATCCCCCCCCAAAAAAAAATACCCAAATTTAAATTTCAAGTTAAGTAATATTTTGTACAAGTTAAGGGAAAAGATTAAGTTCTAGTTAAGTACATGATTAAGTTTTAAAGGGTTTTTAAATTCTAGTTAAGTACTTGATTAGTTTTCCATTGCCCTACAGCTTTTGCAAACTGAGGTTGAGTTTAAATTCTCTTGTTATTGTTAGGGGACTAGTGTTTTTTTGTTAAAAAGAGTTGTGTTTATTTTTGGGGAAAAGGGAGGGGCGCAGATTAACATTTGTGTGATGAAATTTCTTTTTTTTTTCAAAGAGGCCCCTTTGTGTTGGGGTGAGTTATATTTTTTTTTCAATTTTTTGAAATTTCGCCCCTTTTCCCTTTTTTTTTACAGAAAATTTGGGGTAAACAAAAACTATACCCTTTTTTGACCGAAAACCAACCCTATTCTTGTTTTAACTGCCCCTTAAATTATTTTTCATTTTTCCCAAACCTTTCTTGTTCACAGTTGAAATTTTTAAAGGAGTCTTTTTGGATAGTCGATGTGTGTAACCCCCATCAGCTCCCTTGGGTACCTCAGGTTTTTAAAAAAATTTTTAGAAGTCTTCAGTTGGGTAGGCCCCAGAATAAAAATATCAGTGCTTTTGTTAAAAAAACCTAGTTTTTTGGGGACAGTGGTTTAAAGTAGTCTTTTTGAAATTTTTGCATAAAAAAATTTTAGGGCAACTCTTTAATAAATAAAGCCCATAAATATTGGGGTTGTCCGCCTTTAAAACCCCGTTTCTTTTCATAAAGCCCAAAAAGCAGTTGTTTTTAATTTGCCTTTTTAAAAGGTTTTTGATAGTTGGTTTAGAGATAGTTTAATTTCTTTTTTTTTCTTTTGTGATAATCTTACATCTTTTCCCGGGTTTTTTGCAAGTTTTTCCTTTGTCTTACCAAACAAGGGTTTTTATTCATTTAAATTGGGAAGGGAAGGTTTTTTTTTGAAGCGTCAGTAGCTTTAGTTTGAGATCAGTATTTTTTTGATGTTGGGTTTTAAAATTTTTCTTGATCAAACTCTATTAAATTTTGTGGACTGCTGTTTGTTTTAGTCCGTGGGCTTAAGTTTAAAAGTTGCAATCTGTAATGGGCAAAAAGTTTCTTGTCTTTTTAGTGAAGATTAGGCACAAGTTTGGGCGGTTTTAGTAGGGGGCATCTTTAATTTTTTTTGCGTCCAGGGTTTAAACGTTATGAAGTCGGGCAAGGTTCAGGATATTTAAGTCTAAATTCTAAGATTAGTCCTTTTGGAAAGATTTGGGGCAAGCCCTGACAAAGCCTTTAATACAACGTCAAATGGAAAGGGGGCCTTGGCTTTGAAAGTTTCTCAGTGGTTAAAGGAAATTTGGTAATGGGCCCCTCCGTCAGATTGTTAGCGTCTAAATTTTTCTTTTGATGTTAGTGGTTTTTTTTGGGGATAGTCATCTATGTAAATTGTTGTTTTGGGTTTGCGGGAAGGGTGTGGAAACCAAAGCTAATGGGCCCCCCCTTAGGGGCCCTCTTCTATTTATTTTGAAGTGTATCCAGATCAGATATTAAGTCGTTTTGAATTTTTTGTTGACTTCAAGAATTTCTTTTCAAAAAAGGCCTGGGGCAGAGTGTTTTGTGATGAGTTTTAAGCTTTAATGTTTCTTTCAAAGTAGTCTGGGAATTTGAAAAATTTTTGCCCAAAAAACCCGTCAGCCCTTTTTTTTGTAATCTTTAAATCACCCATTGTTTGGGAGTGTAATTCGTCCAGGCTTTCTGTGCGTATTAATAGTCAGCGTCAGATATGCCTTTGCCTGTAAGACGGCTGTAAAAATCGTCTTTATGAGGTAGGGCTGGCTCATCAAAACTCTCCCACGAGTCCATGTATTCATAAGGGTAAACACCTTTACGTACTAAAGACGGGTCAAAAACTTTTTAGTTATCGAGAAGTTTTGTAGGGAGCCTGCTAATTTATCCAAACTTCCCATCAGATGTTGGGCAGAGCCCATAAAAGGACAGCTGAGCAATATTAAAGGTCATATACTTTTCTGATAATTGTGCAATGCACTTACCCATCTTATATTCAGAAGTCACTGCTTGCATGAAAAATGAGAATCATAGCCGCGTAAGTTATGAAAGAAGATTGGCAGTTTTCCAAGTTTTGGGGTCAACCTTAAGTTGAAGATTACAACTATTGTGTGCAGCCCCTTGAACTTTCCAGTAATGTGATCGTGGTCTCTTACAGTTAGGTTTGTCGCAAGGTCTGGGGTTAGCTCTAAACCGCAAATCCAACAATGTGTAGATGTTTTATAGCAGTCTTGATCCTCAGGAGTCATAAAAATGCCTGAAAGATTTAGTTAATTGGATAACTGATTACGAAGTTGTTGCATTTGATATAAAAATCACTGACTGCGTTGGGTCCTCTGTAAATCTCTGGCTGTATTGAGTGTTGGCCGTCTGACCTAACAACAATAAAAGCATAAGAACAGATTTGATGGTAGGATGATAAGACTGTTTTGGTTGTTCTTGTTGTTGTGGGCCGTAGTACTGTGGCAAGATTGATTTCAAAATCAGCATAAACTACGTATGGACTCATCTGCATGTTGCATATATTCTTAAACCTGGCTTTAGACTGGTTTGGGTACAGTAAGTTGGTTTCGCAGTCTACAATACTTTTACAATGGATTTTATGGCTAACAGCTGCTTCTAAAGTGGAATTCTGGCCATACACCTTCTACAGAGCTCTTGTTTAGCATTATCCTCTGATGTGAAGCCCATAAGTCTGCTTATTGTTCTGATTAGTACATAATGGTTTTCTTTGTTCTATCTGCAAAAAGTATCAAGTCTACATGTTTGTTATCTTTGTTATCCTTGTCATGTTGTATTTTGTCATAAGTAGGGGCGTTAGGAGAAACCCTTAAAACCTTTAAATTGTCTACTGCAGACCATGTGTATACGTTTACAGTGATTGGTTTGTTTTGCTCTTCAAACTGAGATATGCTTTCTATACTTACTGGAAAGTTTATGTTTTCAAAGTTCAGTCTTGTCTATATTGTTCATACTTAGAGACTCTTTCTGCGTTCTTTTTAACAGGATGTAAATGCGCTAAAACGCACCACATAAAACACATGTTGTCAGAATTTTGGATGTTTAAGACTGCTCGTTTTAACACTAGCTCTCTTGGGAGAGGAAGGTAAGAATTGCCGCGTATAGGATAGAAACTTTGTTTGTCTTAATCTGATTTCGAGGACTGTTCCTTCAGACCAGCCAGAACCGCGGTATTGTGCCTCTTCACTAGCGTGGTTAAACTGTGTAAGCATATGATCTGCCAGCCAGAATTAATTCATAGTAGCTGATTACTTCTTTTTGTTTTGTTGAACCCAGACTTGCATGTTATCACCGTCAGGCTTTACATAATCAATCAGAATGGCCAACAACACTTTTACTGGTGGGTTAGTTTGAAGAAACTCTGGGATTTTAGAGATGGCATGTGTCACACTTTCCTGAACATTTGCAGGATTAGCAATGCTCATGTTACTTCGCTAACATATTGCTTAATTGTTCATTGCTGCCAGTATGCTTTTTCATTGTCGTCAAATACTTCCTCCATCGTATATAGTTTTCTAACCTCGGATTTACTTGTGAGGCTAATTTTTTTAAACTCAAATATTTACGTAAATTAAAAAAAAAAGTAAATAAAAGTAAGTAAAACGCGCTTTTATTCTTCACCCCAAACGTTGCAACACTTCAGACACGTTACCTTACAATAACACCTGCTAATATTTTGCTTTTTCTGAATCACTACAGTCAATGTTCATCACTTTGATTGCTTCGTTAAATAGTTCATTTATGATCTTTTATTATATTGTTTACTTCATTCTCAAAACCAAATTCACTAAAAAACAATGTTTAATACTTTCATTGTTTCGTCAATAGTTCATTACATTTCTTTAAATCAGATTCACTGATTCGACAGCCATTTTTAAATCTAAAAATTTAAATAAAATAAAAAAATTGTAAATTCAGCTATTATTCATAGTCTTTTCTAATCGTAAAAACCTGATCTTCATTAAACGAATAGCTACTCCTTCAGAGTCAGTAGAACAGTCAGATTAACATCTTCAGGAGCCATATTATCAACTAAAATGGCAAACAACTTTATAGCTGGTTGAGGCCAAGAATCTGGTATTTTACTGATGGCCTGCTTCACGCTTTCTCGCATATTTATGCGCTCAAAAAGATCAGTAATTAATTCTTCAAACCTGCCCTTTACTCTTCTCTTCAGCCCCCCTCTCCCAATCCAACTCGTAAAGTATATTAATAAGCTCTGTAGCTACTTCGAGCTTCATTTTTAAACTCAAATAAAATCATAAATTAAAAACATTAAGTAATCAGTTCCTCTTGTTTTGCGCAAGAATCAGAAGAAGTTATATGTGTGTGCGTGCGTGAGTGGGTGGGGGGTGGGGTGTGCGTGAGTGGGTGGGGGGTGGGGTGTGCGTGCATGGGTGTGGGTGGGGTGTGCGTGCGTGGGTGGGGGGTGGAGGGGTAGTGTATGGGGGTGGAGGGTGGAGGGGGTAGTGTATGGGGGTGGAGGGTGGGTGTGGTGGGGGTGGGGGTGGTGTGTGCAGGAGTTACCTCCCTTAGTATTATTTTTAGCCTGTTGAGGACCTTTCTAGGCCACAGAAAAATTTACCGACGCGCGACACAGTTCTGGCGTATTTTTAGCCCTGCTGAGGGTCTTTCTAGGCCGCGGCAAAATCTACTGACGGGCGGCACAGTTCTGGTGTATTTTTAGCCCTGTTAAGGGTCTTTCTAGGGCACAGCAAAATCTACCGACGCGCGACACAGTTCTGGTGTATTTTTAGCCTTTAGGCTGGGGCATGCTTCCTCGGCCAGTATTGATTTTTTCACAGCAACTAGCCAGAAGGCCGCGTTTAACCACTCTGCCAACGTTACTTTGCATATATTCTAAAATGAGCTTTCTTTTCTCATACAAGCTTGGAATTTTAATTCACAGCTTGTGAAACTTGTGAGTAGTAGAAAAAACAAAATGATAATTCCATCAGTTTTCTACACAGCGTGGGTTCAATTAGAATTTCAGTTTTCAAATAATTCTCCCAGGACGCTTTTGGATTAGATTTTTAAAAAAACAGTTTTTGTTCTTTCAAGCTAATGGCCTAAAAACAAAGATTGTAGAAGAGTTTTACGATTCCCTAAAAACAAAGATTGTAGAAGAGTTTTTCGATTTTCTTCATCATCTTATCATCAAGTTGCTCTACAAAACAATTACGTAAAAAAACATCTAGTTCACTTACTGTCATTTCACGTTTTCCTTGCTTCATTTCCAAACGATTTAGGCTCTCTTTGGCCGGGTTGGTTTTGAGCAAGGCTCGCCACGTTCTAATTTTTCAAGATACAAAACCATTTCCCGATAATACGTTTTGTATTTCAATATTAGTTCTTTTTGCTCATCCAAATACAGCAAATGTTCAGTTTGGCTTTTCTGAGAACTAACATTCATTGCAGTCTCTTGTGAAGACGAACCAGCTTTCAGGTTTGACTCTGCCATTTTTTGTTCAGTGCAGTGACAGCGATAACACACAACTTGACTCGTAGACAGCCTGCTGAAGAATGAGAGCTAGGCCAGCAAGCTCGACGTCCCGGCAGAAATGATGTCATACTCCCTGTCAATTGGTTGAACGTGCGCACGTGACAGCTCAGCCCACCACGTGATGATTAATAATGCAGTATTAGCTGCAGGCCTCCTGTGCAGCAGAGCGTGCAACGCAGCCCCGGTTAATATCGATTAGGACCAGTCTGGGGTGAGACTGCCAAGCCATATAATGTTAAATGTTTAGTTAACTTTTTGCCCTGGAGAGAATGTAAATATCAGAGTTCACGATCGCCCATCTTATCTTGCACGTAAGCCCCCATTTTAAATTAACGATTGCGTCGATTTTTGGAGGTTTTTGCATGTTAATTTTGTTTAAAAACAGGTGTTAATTTTGGCTAAAAGTAGCATGAGAAGGACGTGATTTGTTTGTGAAAAGGGGGGTTTTCGTGCAAAATAATATGGGTGAGCTTGAACTCTGATATTTACATTCTCTACAACTATTCCGCCGTCAGATACCATGAATGACGCACAAACAATGAATAAAACCATACGGCTTTCGGCAGCAGAATGGCCGCAATTCATCCAGAGGCAAATATAACACAAGGTCAGAAAGATATGACAATAGACCCCAAAGCAGCCATCATTTCAAGCTTCAGCTTTTACAAAAGAATAACAACAATAAAAAAAAAAACAGTAATAATCAAGGTATTAATCTTTTTTAATGTCAGAATGCTCTTGAACCCGGACTTTTCCATTGGTTTGCTGACGAAGGGAAGACGATGACATAAAATACAAAAGATCTTGTTGCCATAAAATACAAAAGATCTTGTTGCCAAAGTGCGACAGGCGGATAGGAGCACTTAAAGGCATTTCATGACAGCTTGCATAAAAAGCCCTAACAAACAACAAACGAACGAAACGAAAGCTACACACTGTCACTTGGGAGGGTAGAAAAAGGAATGGAGGGAAATTGGGAATGGAGGAGGAACAAAAGAAAACTTTCGTTACACACAGCCCTCTTTACCTTGGTTACGGATTGAGAGAACATGCACTTCGTATCAAGCGCGTAAAACAGCCACAGCAACAGCAATAATAACAATAATAAAGAAAATGTATTCAAACGTCAGTACTGTTTCAGTCAAATATTCAAACGCTTTTCCTAACGCCACCTCTAATCTGGCAATCTGGCAATCTGGCAATCGTCCTTTCTTCCTTCCCAACGAGGAGTGCTCTAACAATGAACCAGCAGAGGAGGGGACGATCAGACAGCGGATGAACCCTGACAACGAGGCCATCTCTACTCTGACTTTTACACAACGGACACAAAACAATCCTTTGATCAAGCCATCATTTCGTAACAAACTTTGAATTATCTCTGCAGCATCTGGACTTAAAGTTTTTGATATGAACTTGGTATCCCATTCGCTGCTCATGGCGTCCTTACTGCCCTCTAGGCAGGAGACGTATGCCACTTGGATTGGAAGGGAAGGAGTAGCAAAGGGGGAAAAAAGAACTGTAGCGTTTTTCACGTGCAGTGCTCATTTGCCAACAGCGCAGGTAGTGTTCCACCTCCTTAACGATAACATAGCTGCAGGTCAGGAAGTAAGCGATGCGCTTCAACTGTTGCTAATTAACACTACAGGGGTTGAACCTGTACTTTTAGCTTTTACACACTAGTTACGATTGTCCGTCTTGGTCAGTCTTAATTAGGTCATAAGTAATATATTTTAGATATGAATTAAAATATAATTATTGCATATCTTCCTTAGCCATCATAAACAAGCTCGTTTGGTATATCTGCATTCAGGGAGTGGTGTTTGATTAACACGTGGAGGAAAGCTCCACTAGATTTTTCTTTGTTTCTCTTTTGTGCTATTGACAAACACGAGTCCGTCGTAGAGACGGTTTTTTTTAAAATGTGTCTCTAACGACGTAGATATGTAATACAAATTTTGTTAAGGGTCCCGGATACGTTAAACTGATATGGATGAAAAAAAAGTGTTTTCTCTGACGATGGAAAATTAGGATGCACTGTATGCATTGAATTGCCCTGTGGGTTGGGCATAGAATAGACCCACTGCCCTGCCATGCATGTCGTAAGAGGCGACTAAGGCAGGACCACCTCGCCCCGAGGATAAAGGGGTTTGCGTAGGGCTAACAACCCTGCCTGTAAAAAAGACGAGTTACAGAAGCATTGACGACAATGAACCAAAGCATTCACCTGGGCAATGAAGGGTCTCCATCCCGGAGACTTATGACGCAGTGCAGTGAAAGCCGAAAGGAAGCTGCAAGGCCGACTCCCCTTCTAACACCCAGGACAACAACGAAAGTAGCCACATGGAACATCAGGACGATGTTTGAAACAGGAAAAACCATCCAAGTTGCGAGAGAGATGAAAAACTACAAGATCGGAGTGCTAGGACTGAGTGAGACAAGGTGGCTACAATCAGGACAGCTGAGACTTTCATCTGGAGAACAGCTGCTGTACTCAGGACACACAGAGGATGGAGCCCCCCACACTGAGGGTGCGGCCCTGATGCTGGCACCGGAGGCACAAGGGCACTCATCGGATGGGAACCTGTCAACTCCCGCATCATCACAGCCAAGTTTACCACGAAGAAGAATGACATCAGGCTGAACATCATCCAGTGCTATGCTCCCCCCAAATGATGCGGAAGAAGAGAAGAAAGATGACTTCTATCAGCAACTACAGACAGTGATAGACAAAAGAGGAGCAAAGGACATAACCATACTGATGGGAGATTTTAACGCCAAGATCGGAAGGACAACACAGGCTACGAGGACATCATGGGGACACATGGACTGGGACAGATGAACGAGAATGGTGAGCGTTTTGCAGACCTGTGCGCCCTGAACCAGCTGGTGATAGGAGGAAGCATCTTCCACACAAGCGCATCCACAAGGCCACATGGAGATCCCCGAACCATGTCACGGAGAACCAGATTGACCACATCTGCATTAGCCGCAAATTCAGCAGATCATGGCGGGATGTACGAGTGATGAGAGGTGCTGACGTGTCATCAGACCACCACCTTCTTTTAACAACAGTGAGACTTTGCCTCAAGAGATTCACCAACACCAACAACACACGTACAAGGTACAATGTCGGACTGCTCCGGAACAGGGACACACAAGCAGCATTCCAGATCAGCCTTTCCAACAGGTTCCAGCCGCTACAAGAGCTGATAGAAGACAGTGAGACGGACATCGAGACACAGTGGGAACACTGCAAGAAGCTCTGGCATGACACATGTGAAGAGATCCTTGGCAAGAAGAAGGCCCAGCACAAAGAATGGATCTCTGCCGACACCATCCACAAGTTGGAAAAAGGAGAGAGAAGAAAGCTACACTGAACACGAGCCGAACAAGAGCAGCTAGGGCAAAGGCACAGGAAGAGCACACAGCAGCGAACAGAGAAGTAAAGAAGAGCATCAAGAAGGACAAGAGGGACTACTTTGACGACCTGGCCAGCCAAGCAGAGGCAGCAGCCGGACAGGGGAATCTGAAGGACCTGTACCTGGTGACCAAGAAGCTGACGGGTAAGTTCCAGCAGACAGACAAGCCAGTGAAGGACAAGAACGGAAACCCACTGACAACAACCGAGGAACAGCTGAAACGATGGGCAGAACACTTCAGGGAGCTGCTGAACCGCCCCGCCCCTGACGCACCACCAGACATCCCACCTGCAGAGACAGACCTGCCCATGAGAAGGCTTTCGACAGTGTGGACAGAGAGATGCTGTGGAAGCTGCTGAGGCATTACGGAGTCCCCGAGAAGATCATCTCCCTCATCCGTGCACCTACCAGGACATGAACTGCAGGATTGCCCACGCCGGCCACCTGTCCGAAAGTTTCGAGGTGAAGACCGGAGTTCGGCAGGGATGCCTGCTGTCGCCGTTCCTCTTCCTCCTGGTCATTGACTGGATCATGAAGACCACTACAACAGGCAGAAACAACGGTATACAGTGGACACTCTGGACGCAGCTCGACGACCTTGACTTTGCTGACGACCTAGCGCTCCTGTCACACAGCCACAGCCAGATGCAGGACAAGACCACTCGCTTGGAGACCACATCAGCCGGGACAGGGCTCAAGATTAACAGGAAGAAGACCGAGCTGATGAAAATCAACACCACTGCCAACACACCAGTCACAGTCGATGGAGAGCCCATCAGGGAGGTGGAGTCTTTCGTCTACCTGGGAAGCGTGGGTTGACCAACAGGGAGGCACGGACCGAGACGTCACAGCCAGAATCGGCAAGGCAAGAGCAGCTTTCGTCATGCTCAAGAACATCTGGGCATCTGGAGGAATCAGCATAAGAACCAAACTCCGCATCTTCACTCCAATGTGAAATCAGTTCTGCTCTACGGATGCGAGACGTGGCGAACAACACAGACGATGCAACAAAAGATTCAGACATTCTTCAACACCTGTCTGATGCGCATCTACAAAATCCGATGGCAGGACAAGGTCCGAAACGAAGATCTGTGGGAGCGTGCGGGACAGGAACCAGTGGCCAAGCAGATACTGCGAAGGAAGTGGGGCTGGATCGGACACACCCTCAGGAAGCCAGCATCCAGCACCACACGCCAAGCTCTGACCTGGAACCCGCAGGGAAAGAGAAAGAGGCCGGCCTCGCAACAGCTGGAGACGAGACACTGAGGCGGAGTTTGAAACAACAAGGGACCAACTGGACTGGAATGACCAGAACAGCCCAGAACAGAGTGCGATGGCGAAGAGTCGTTGATGGCCTATGCTCCACCGGGAGCGACGGGCATAAATGAAAAAAATGATGTATGCATTGAATATTGATCTTTTAACAATCTCTTTCATGTCTTCTTTGATTATAGCCAGCAATCACTTTCTTGCGTTACAACCTCTGGAATCCTGTTTACTCTACCACCTCCTGATTTTCCAAACAAAACCAAAAGCCATTCTCCTGACGTTTCAGCACAGACAATACCCAGCAATCATGCCGTTTGTTAGGCTGAACAAACACAGTGGTCCTCTCCTACTGGATTTCTCAAGAGTTGTTAAACCTACCCTGGTTTTGCTACACCAAGCAACATAAGTCGAACAGTCCAGCAGATAAAGGCTGGTTCTGGCATATATCATGCCATTGGGTGTATGTGGGCTCTTCTGCTGTGAGCTGCAACAAGGAGTGCTTTCTATGGAGGTCAGAAGAAATGCTTCAAAGACGCTCTCAAAACGTCGATTTTCGAAGCATCACGTGTCTTTCTTTCTTTGCCACCTCCCTCCAGATTGGAAGACTGCAAAGGTGCTTATTTGCTATGTTTATATGAAGTTCATGTTACTTCCAAGCTCATTAAAACGCTCTCTCTCTCTCTCTCTCCTCTCTCTCTCTCTCTCTCTCTCTCTCCTCTCTCTCTCTCTCTCTCTCTGTGGGGGGTA
>JAFLJL010004843.1:110396-116858 GCA_018398815.1 Conus ventricosus
CCCCCGTTTTTTTTTCCCCCGTTTTTTTTTTTTTTTTCCCCCCCCTTTTTTTTTTTTTTTTTACCCCCCCTTTTTTTTTTTTTTTCCGGGGGGGCCCCCCCCCCAAAAACCCCCCCCCTTTTTTTCCCCCCTTTTTTTTTTTTTTTCTTTCCGATTTTCCCCCCCCCCGGGGGGCCCCCCCTTTTTTTTTTTTTTCAACTTTTTTCGGCCCCCCCGTTTTTTTTTTTTTCCCCCCCTTTTTTTTCCCCCCCCCCTTTTTTTTTTTTTTTTTTTAGCCCCCCACCTTTTTACCCCCCCCCTTTTTTTCCCCTTTTTTCCCCCTTTTTTTTGGGTTTTTTCTTTTCCCCCCTTTTTCTTTCCTCCTTCCTTTCTTCCTTTCCCCTTTTCCCCCTTTTTTTTTCCTTTCCTTCTTTCCCTTTTTTCTTCCCCCCTTTCTTTTTTTTTTGGCTTCCTCCCCCTTTTCCCTCTTTTTTTTCTTTTTTTTTTTTTCCTTTTTTCCCCTTTCTTTTTTTTTTCTCCTTTCCTTTTTTCCCCTTTTTTCCTTTCCTTCCCCCCCCTTTTCCCTTCCCCCCCCTTTTCCCTTTCCCTTCCCCCCCTTTTTTTCCTTTCCTTCCTTCCCCTTTTTTTTTCCTTCCCCCTTTTTTCCCTTTTCCTTCCTTTTTTTTTCCCCTTTTTTCCTTCCTTTTTTTCCTTTTTCCCCTTTTTTCCCCTTTTTTCCTTCCCCTTTTTTCCCCTTTTCCCCCCCTTTCTTCCCCCCCTTTTTCCCCCCTTTTTCCTTCCCCCCCCTTTCCCCCCCCCCTTTTCCTTTCTTCCTTTCCCCCTTTCTTTTTTTTTTTCCCCCCCCCCTTTTTCTTTTTTTTTCCCCTTTCCCCCTTTTTTCCTTTCCTTCCCCTTTTTTTCCCTTTTCCCTTTCCCTTTCCCCTTTCCCTTTCCCTTCCTTCCCCTTTTTTCCTTCTTCCTTTCCCCTTTTCCCCTTTTCCCTTTCCCTTCCCCTTTTTTCCCTTTTCCTTTTTTCCCCTTTCCTCCTTTCCTTTTTTTCCCCCTTTTCTTCCTTTCCTTCTTCTTTTCCTTTTTTTTTTCCATTTTTCTTTTCTTCATTGTTTTTTTTTCTTTCCTTTGTCTTCTCTTTTTCTTCCTTTCTTTTTTTTTTCATTTTTTTTATTTCTTCTCTTGTTTCTTTCTTTCCTCTCCCCGTTTTTTTTTGCTCGTTTTTTTTTTTTTTTTTTTTTTTTCTTTTTTCCTTTGCCCCTCCCCCCCCCCCATCTTTTTTTTGTTAAGCACAGGATCAAAATGAGGAGAAGCGTTTATGACACCAAGAATACCCCGGGCAAAACATGCTCCATCAAAAATCCAGCGGCGCCATATAAGGGGGGGGGCCTGCACCTTCCCATCCCTTCCGCCTTTCCCCACCCCCAAACCCTTTAGCTCCCCCCACTCGACCCAATTTTCATGCCCCCCCGCCGCCCCCATCACTTCCCCTTCCCCCCTACCCCTTTTTGCTTCCCCAAATCAGTTTTGTCTCAGTGTCTCAAGGAGGTTTTACCGTGCACAGGCCAACCATTACCACACCACATCCATAAGCTCCCAACACACGGCATATTCACCAGGGATACTTTCCCAAATTGCCCGTCAATTAATCCTTAAGAATATCCGACTCCAAAGAAAATGCCCAAAACTACAGCCTTCATGCTTATGTGATACACACCACGGGTCTCATATATGTAAGCTGCAAGAAAGATGGGCGCGCGGCGCCGCGCCCAAAACACCCACACACACACACAACACAAACCCCACACACACACAAAAACACACACACACAACACACACACACACACCTTCTCTTCTCTCTCTTTTCCTGTCTATCTCTCTGTCTCTGTCTCTGCTCTCTCTCTCTCTCCCCTCTCTCTCCTCTCTCTTCTCTCTTCTCTCTCTTCCCCCCCCCCCCCCCCCCAAAACCGAAATCCACGATCTATTTCCTTTGCCTGGGAGACTGTTCTCATGATGGAAACCCTTAAAACTGTGGGGCGCTTTTTCATTCCTGGCACCAGAACAGTGTTCATCTGACGGGAAAACCCTTTTAAAAAACTTGGGGCGCTTTCCATTCTTGCACCCCAAAAAATATTCTCAGAAACCCGTAAACAAATGGGGCCTTTTTTATTCCCAGAACCCGATGCTAAAAGTAAGATAATGGGAAAACGACATTTCACTTTACTTTTTACATTTTTTTATTTGAAAACGTCCCTTTAAAAATAAATGCCGATCAAATTTTTCAGTTAGGCACATTAGCAGTAAAGGAACAAAATGATGCTCTAATTTTTATAACGCGGCAAAATATACGATACCCGGGGAACGTCCAATCAGAACCAACCGCCCAAAACAAAAAACCAAGAACGTCAACTTCTGGCATTCCCCCAATCAGAAATTCAAATGTCAAAACAATTTAAGCAACGAGACGTTCAGTTTTTAAACCCAAAAAGGATGCTTTTTCCCTTTTTCGTTCGTTTTGTTTTGTTTGTTTGTGGGGTTTTGTTGTTTGTTTTTTGTTTGTTGTCTGCCTTGGTATTTTAAATATGCAAAATTTTTAATTTTCCCAGATCAAGATCAAAATTTCACCTTATCATATGTACATATACTAATGTCCCCCAAAAAATGAAAAGTTTTCCAAACGTCTGTAAAAGATCCGGCACTGACGAATTTAAGATCTTATTTTTCGAACAATTTTTTTTATATTTGGGAACACATTAATGTTCCCTCAATACTTCTTTAAACGAAAGCTTGAAAGCTTAATCTTTTGAAACCAGAGCCTGAGGCCATGCGAAAAGACGTTAAAAGATAATCTAATAATTAACTGCGCTTTTTTATCTCTTTTCTTTTTTTGCTCTTTTTTTCTTCTTTTTTACCCAGTATGATGGCAATGATGGTTACTGTTTGTTTAATTACTCGGCTCTAAAGAAATAAGAAAAATTTCTTTGAGCCTGCTTTTGCGAAAAACTGGGGAGATAATACAAAAATTTAAAGAGAAAAATCCCAGCCCTTTTCGTTCTCTTTTTCGAAAAGAGTGAAGAGCCCCACAAAGCCCTCTCCGACGGCTGCATGATTTTTTCTCTGGAAAACTTTGGGGCTTAAAAAAAAAAAGAATTGAATAAACCCAAAACACCCATCTAATCGAAATGGAGAGGAATGAAGACTTGAAAAATCAAAAAATAAATTTCACAACAGCGTCAGTAAATGTTGAAGTGTGTCTTAAACGTACCCTTCTTCTCTCCTTCCCCTTCTCTCTCCCCTCTCTCTCCCCCTCCCCTCTCTCTCTTTCTTCTCTCTCTTCCTCCCTCTCTCTCTCTTTCCAAATCATTTCACGGAAGTGTTTCAACAATCCTTGCCTGTTTCAAATTAACCTTGTTAATGTTTTTTTTTCTTTTTCCACTTTTCTTTCTGTCTGTCTTTCTTTCCTCCACTCTTTTCCTTCTTTCCTCCATTCCTTCTTTCTTTCTTTTCCTCCTTTATTTCTTTCTTTCTTTTTCCCCATCCTTTCTTCTTTCTTCTTTTCCTTTCGTTCTATCCTCCATTCTTTTTCCCTTCTTTCTTTCCTCCGTTCTTTTTTTATTTTGTCTTCCGATCATTCTTTGTTTCTTTCCAAAATTTTTCCCTCTGTTTTCCCTTTCTTCCATTCTTTCTTTTTTCTTTTTCTTTCTTTTTTTCTTTCTTTTTTTTTTTGCCCAAATTCTTTCTTTCCATCTTTCTTTCTTTCTTGCTTCCATTCTTTCTTCCTTTCTTTCTTTTTTCTTTCCTCCTTTCCTTTCTCCATTCTTTCTTCTTTATTTCTCCATTCTTTCTTCCTTTCTTTCTTTCGTCCATTCTTTCTTTCGTTCATTCGTTCTTTCTTTCTATCCACCGTTCTTTTTTTTTTTCCCTTGCCTTCTTCTTTCTTTCCTTTCCTCCGATCTTTCTGTTTTCTTTCTTCCGTTCTTCTTTCTTTCTTTGTTTCTTTCTTTCTTTCTTCCCATTCCATTCTGTCTTTCTTTCCTCCCTTCCTTCCTTCTTTCTTTCTTCCCTCTTTTTCTTTTTTTCCTCTTTCTCTCTGTCTTCTTTCTTTCTGTATTTCCGTTCTGCTTTCCTTCTTTCTCTCTATCCTTCTTTCCTCCTTTTTTTTCCTTATTTCTTTCTTCCTCCATTCCCCCTTTCTTTCCTTTGAAACTTTCTTTCCTGCATTCTCTCTTTCTTTTTTTGCTCCTTTCATTTTTTTTTTCCCTTTCCCTCCTTTCTTTCTTTCTTCCTCCATTCTTCTTTCTTTCTTTCCTCCATTCTTTTTTTCTTTCTTTCCTCCTTTCTATCTTTCTTTTTTTTCTAACCTTCTCCTTTATTTCCTCCTTTGTTTCTTTCTGTCCTTCCTTCTTCCAATTTTTTCCTTTCTCGCTTTCCTCCATTCTCGCTCTCCCTCTTCCTCCATTCTCTCGTCTTCTCTCTTCCTTCTTTCTTTCTTTCTTTCTTTCCTTCTTTTTTTCTTTCTTTCTTTCTTCTGATTTTTTTTTCTTTCTTTCTCTCCTCCATTCTTTCTTGTTTTCCTTTCTTGCTTTCTTCCGTTCTTTCTTTCTTTTTTCATCTATCTTTCTTCCTCCCTTCTTTCTGTCTTTCTTTCTTCCATATTTTTTTCCCCTTTCTTTGTTCATTTTTTTTTTCTTTCTTTCTTTTTTTTCTTTCTTTTTCTTTTTCTTTCTTTCCTCCTTTCATTCTGTCTTTCCTTCTTTCTGTATTTTCTTCTTCTTCCGTCTTTTCTGGCTGTTTTTCTTTCCTCCTTTCTTTCTTCCATTCTTTCCTCCTTTCTTTCTTTCTTTCTTCCTCCTCCTTTCTTTCTTTCTTTCTTTCTTTCTTTTTTTCTTTCCTGCATTCTTTCTTTCTTTCCTCCTTTCTTTCTTTGTTTTCTTTCTTTCTTTCCTCCTTTTTTTCTTTTTTTCCCTTTCCTTTCTATCTATCTATTTTTCTTTGCTTTTTTCTTTCCTCTTTTCTTTCTTTCTTTTTTCCCCTCCACTCTTCTTTTTTCCCTTCTTTCTTTCTGTCTTTTTTCTTCCATTCTTTTTTTCTTTCATTCCTGCCTTCTTTTTCTTCTTTTCTTTTTTCCCCTTCTTTTCCTTTTTTTTTCTTTCTTTCTGTTTGCCTTCTTTCTTCCTTGTTTCTTTCTATCTTTCCCCCCTTTTCCCTTTTTTCCTCCATTCTTTTTTTCTTTCCTCCCTCTTCTTTCTTTCTTTCCTGTTCTTCATTTCCCTTCTTTCTTTCTCCCCTGTTCTTTTTTTTTTCGTTCGTTGCTTCCTTCTTTCTTCTTGTTCCTCTTTTTTTTTCTTTGTTTCTTTCTTTCCTTTTTTCTACCTTTCGTAATTTGTTTGTTTGCTCCTTTCCTTCCTTCCCCTTTTCTTCCCTTTTCCCTTTCCCTTCCCCCTTTTCCCTTTCCCTTCCCCCTTTTTTCCTTCCTTTCCCTTCCTTCCCCTTTTCTTCCTTTCCTTCCTTCCCCTTTTCTTCCTTTCCTTCCTCCCCTTTCTTCCTTTTCCTTCCTTCCCCTTTTCTTCCTTTCCTTCCTTCCCCTTTTCTTCCTTTCCTTCCTTCCCCTTTTCTTCCTTCCTTCCTTCCCCTTTTCTTCCTTTCCCTTTCCCTTTCCCCCCTTTTCTTCCTTTCCTTCCTTCCCCTTTTCTTCCTTTCCTTCCTTCCCTTTTTCCTTTCCCTTCCTTCCCCTTTTCCCCCTTTCCTTCCTTCCCCTTTCTTCCTTTCCTTCCTTCCCCTTTTCTTCCTTTCCTTCCTTCCCCTTTTTCTTCCTTCCTTCCCTTTCCCCCTTTTCTTCCTTTCCTTCCTTCCCCTTTTCTTCCTTTCCTTCCTTCCCCTTTCTTTCCTTTCCTTCCTTCCCCTTTTCTCCTTTCCTTCCTTCCCCTTTCTTCCTTTCCTTTCCTTCTATTTCTTTCACTCTTTCTTTCTCACCTTTCTGTTCTTCATTGTTTCTTTTTTCTTTCCTTTGTCTTTCTCTCTTTCTTCCTTTTTTTCTTTTTTTCATCTTTCTTAACTTTCTTCTCTTGTTTCTTTCTTTCTCTCTCCCCCTGATTATTTGCTCGTATGTTTTTTTTCTGTTTTTTGTTTTGTTTCTTTCTTTCTTCCTTTGCACCTCCCCGCCCCCCATGCTTTTGTTTTGTTAAGCACAGGATCTAAAATGAAGGAGAAGCAGTTCTATGATCACCTCAGAGAATACGCCGGGCAAAACATGCTCCATCAAAAGTCGCAGCGGCGCCAGTATAGGGGAGGCCTGCAACCTTCCCATCCCTTCCGCCTTCTCCCCACCCTCAATCCCTTCAGCTCCCCCACTCGACCTCAATGTTTCACTGCCCCACGCCCGCCCCCATCACTTCTCCCTTCCCCCATACCCCTTTTTGTCTTCCCACTCAGTTTCAGTCTCAGTGTCATCAAGGAGGTGTTACCGTGCACAGG
>JAFLJL010004844.1:0-12500 GCA_018398815.1 Conus ventricosus
TCCACACACACACACACACACACACACACACACGTGCGCACTCGCATGTGACAAATTTGCTGAGTGATAAATTGATAATATAATAATAATAATTATAATATAATATAATATAATATAATATGATATGATATGATATGATATGATATGATATGATATATGAGATGATAGAAGAAAAAGAAACACCTGAAGGTGCTGGGGAGGACCCAGAGAAGCACTGTCTTCACCTGCCTTTAGAGCAGTCCTGTACACCCTTGGAGGCCTGCGCTGTGTTGACGATGGGTACAGGCACGCGCAGGACACTCATTAAGATATCAAGGGACATAAATGCTCCTGAACAGAGGTAAATCAGACTGCAGGATGCAACTCATAACAGCCTTAAAATAGCATCCCCCATGGGTGTACCAGCCCGTATTTCATGACTGCAGAGCCCACCGGCGAGAAACACCACCCTCAGCTGCCGAGCACACCCCACAGACCCAACCACCCATGCCCACGGACAGATGAAGACAGTGCCACTCCAGACACAGCCAAGCTTTCGCCATACGGTCTTATGTGCCCTCAAGTAGAGAATCCAAAGTTGTAGTCTTTCCACTGTCATACAGGACTTTCCCTGTGGTCAGTGGGTCTTTCCTCACCGTCACTGGACCTTTCTCCAGGGTCAGCCTAGTTAAGGCAAAGAAGAAAAGAAACACCTGAAGGTGCTGGGGAGGACCAGAGAAGCACTGTCTTCACCTGCCTTTAGAGCAGTCCTGTACCACCCTTGGAGGCCTGCGCTGTGTTGATGATATGATATGATATATGAGATGATATATGAGATGAGATGAGATGAGATGAGATGAGATGATGATAATTAGGACACTTTCTATAGCGCCCTCCCTAACAACGTAGGCTACAGGGCGCTTTACAAGTTTTAACACATTCAACATCTAAAAAATTCAGCAGGACACACACACACACACACGCGCGCACGCACGCGCGCACGCACGCGCGCACGCACGCGCGCACAAGCACGCGCGCACAAGCACGCGCGCACGCACGCGCGCACGCACGCGCACACGCACACGCCACACGCACAGCACAAGCACGCACACACGCACGCACACATAACGCACCCCCACACACACACACAACCACACACACACACACACACGTGCGCACTCACATACTGAGCCTAATTTGCCGACATGTAAAAGACAAAGTGTGTCCTTTGTCACGGTTGGCATGCTCATATATTGTGAGACTAAAATAATCCAAACGCGCCTGTTCGAGTCTTCGACAGGGACGATTTGGAGGGATGGGGGGACACTGACAGGAAATCTTTCTCAGGAGCTGTTGTATACGTGTATGTTTATGCGTGTTTGTTCTAAAGGGAGAACAGGGGGGGGGGGGGTGAGATGGAAGGCGAGATGCTGGTATATGCATGAGTGCAAAAGGTACCAGTGGTAAATGTAGGTTGGTTCGTGTTAAGTGATTTGAGGGCGGGATAGTATTTGTCTGGCTGGATACCAGATAAATCTTGAAATGTTGATTGTTATTATTGTCTATACATCGTCATTTTTTGCTTACCATAATCATTATTCATTTCTTGATTTATCAATGCACATTTTGCAGCATTCTCCAAAACTCGCGCCCGCGCATGCGCGCGTGCATACACACACACACGTACGTACACACACACACACACACCACACACACACACACACCACACCCACGCACACGCGCACGCACGCACGCATACGCATACGCATACACACACACACACCGTACAACACCACACCACGCACACACACACACACACACACACACACGCACGCACGCACGCACGGGGTTTGTTTGAACGTAATCGGTAAAATCAATCGCTCACCTCATCCCTCCCTCCTCCCTTCCGCCAAGCTTATTCCGACAGCTTCTCTCCTTCGGCCATACCCCCCACCCCAACCCACATCTACCCCCCCACCCTCCCTCTATAATCACACACGTATACAGGCACACGACAGCGGATCATCTTGATACACGTTTCGAGGAGTAAATAATTATAATCAAACTTTTCGTTTCATTGTTTTTTTCTAATGTTCATAACTTGTCGTGTGAATTTGCTAGATCATGATCATGTTTTCATTGTTGCTCGACAAAAAGGTTGCAGTACGATTCTTTCCTGTAACATGAGAAGATGAGTCAAATACAGTACATTGCTTTCGGATATCATTGTGAAATGTGCAGTGGAATAAGAAATGAACTTCATTTTCGGTTTCTTTTTCACACACTAAACATGTACCATAGGACTGCTTTTCATCGAGAGAAACCATCGCCTTCCAGTTATTAAGCCCATTAAGCCTTATTCGGCATCTTATAAGGTTATTTATGTGCCATTTGATTGCAGTTAAAGATTTCCATTTGAACTACACAGATCAATGCCACGAATACATGCGATCACCAACACGCAAATATACCACTCAACACTTGCTAGGGATCAGATATTTTTATTATATACCACTCAACACTTGCTAGGGATCAGATATTTTATTATATACCACTCAACACTTGCTAGGGATCAGATATTCAACACACTGTAATGGTGCAGAATATTTGTCAATCAAAACTCAAGGGTCAGATACTGTTAATTTAGTCATTATTTCATCCAAACCAAACAAAAATGAGGGAAATTCCATCAGACAAACCAAGAAACAGAATGGACAAATGACACGACCCCTAAAAGCACCTGAGACATGCATGGAAGGAAAGAGTCAACCTGAACATCCACTGCTGTCTGTGTGGAATTGAGAATGAATGGACTCTCAGTAATGTGTGTGACCACCACGGGCTGCGATCACAGCTCTACAACGCCTCCTCATGCTGCAGATGAGGTTTCTGATCTGCTGCTGGGGAATTCTGGCCCATTCTTCCTGGAGGGCAACTCCAAGGTCATGGATGTTCTGAGGCAGCTGCTCACGTGCTTGGACAGCTCGCCCAATGATATCCCAGACATGCGCAATCGGATTGAGGTCTGGTGAGCATGCAGGCCACTCCAAGCGTGCAATTCCCTCATTCTGAAGGTACTGGTTGACAATGCGGGCACGGTGAGGACGGGCATTGTCATCCACAAGGATGAAATCGGGACTAATGGCACCAGCGTAGGGTCGGACAATGGGGTGGGAAAAACCTCGTCACAGTATCGGACTGCATTCATGGTGCCATTCTCCATCACCAGCAGATCGGTTTTGCCTTGCATTGAAATGCCTCCCCACGCCATTACTGAGCCCCACCATAGCGGTCATGCTGAGCAATGAAGTTGGGGTGGAATCGTTCATTCTGCCTTCGTCACACCTCCTTCTCCGGTCGGTCACGTCCAAACAAAACCTGGATTCATCACTGAACAAACCTGGAGTCCAGTTTGCAGCAGTCCAGCCTTGGTGCTCCAGTGCCCACAGCAACCTTGCTTGTTTATGTTGTCTGGTCAATGGAACCCGAATTGCTGGGGCCCTTGAATGAAGACCACCGTCGTGAAGCCTTCTCCTGACAGTCTGGGTTGACACCCGGTTCCCTGATGCGTTCTGGAGATCATGTTTCAGCTGTGTGGCATTGTGGAAAGGATTTCTTCGTGCCTGGACAAGGAGATATCGGTCCTCTCGATGGGTTCTGACACGTGGATGACCTCCAGAATGTCGTGGAGTGACTGTCCCTGTCGTTTGATATCGATTCCACATACGGAAACAACGCTCTGGGATACGCCCAAGGCTCCAGCAACCTCTCGTTGCGATGACCCTCCTAGCAGCATCCCAACTCCTCTCGCCATATCTTCTGTAGAAAAGCGTCTTCTTTGTGCTTGCTGCTCCATTATGGTGCGATAAACACTGCCCGAATCACACTGAAACCACTGTTTGCCGGTCCCCAAACAGCAAATGTGACGCTGACCTCTCCCCCTGTTTACCCCAGAATGAGGGGTCATGCAATTCACGTGCTCACCATGCTGCATGTTCCAGCGTGAAGGTGCAGGCAACAGTGTGATTGTCTTTCACATTGTTTTGTGTTGCTGGATCACGTGTTTATTGAAGTCGGTTCAAAATGATTTTTTTCATACACTGTTTTTAATTGCTGATCCCTAGCAAGTGTTGAGTGGTATAGTATCCCCCTGTAGAAAACAGATCTTCTGACACGATGAAATAATCAATAATACTATAATAATGTGGAGAAACATAAGTAGAATCACCGTTTCCTCACCTACAACACCTACCATTGAGAAATACACAATTTTGTCACAGCTTAAAACACACTTGCTTACTTTGAGAGCAACAACATTTTCACAATTGATTTTGATTGCGGACAAAAAATGGCTAACGATTTCCTTATCAACAATAAAACTCTACCTGGATTTCTTCAACCTTTTTCAAAGTGTTCTTACAGGGGCATTATATTTTAAGTGGTCAGGAAATGCATCATTGACATCAAAAGAATCATCAACAAATCATGCAACAGGAAAAGCAAAATCGACCGTGGAAACATGATTCATGAAATGACAATCATTCAGTTTAGAATACGAATTTTCAACACTGAAAACAACAACAACAACAACAAAAATAGTCAACACATCAGGATGATGGTGCCTGTCCTATTGGGCGGAACATGCCCGTGCAAATCATTGGGAGCGAAAGGAATTGCTGCCAGGACTCTTGCTGACAGGAGGACCGGCAGGAGACGACTGGCTGATATTAGCACGTGTCCGTCCGCATCGTCCGCTTCCACCTCTGCTGCCGTGGAGGTTAGTACGTACACCGCGCTCACTGCGCCGGCTGTCTTCCTCGATGCCACGGGGGAGGTCCTTCTGCTGATCACCCTGGTCCTGGCTGACGTCCTCGTGAACCCTGCACTCCGCAATCGGCGGCTGCAAGGAAGGGAAGTCCATGGGAGGCCTCCCTGAACCGACGACGTCCTCCGCTTCTGCCGCCACTTTAGCATAGGTCCTGTGGTCCGGTCTTCGGGGTTCCACCACCAGCTTTCCTCTCCTGAAGAAGGCCACCTTCTTCTCCTTCCTCCCCTGGGCTAGGATGGCGGCTTGCTTCCAAGCGATATCGTTGGCCTCTCTTACATCCTTTGGATGCCAGCTTGGCTTTGTAGTCGCGGTTCCTCGTGATAAATATCTTGTCCTCTCCCACCGCTGAACTGAAGGATTATCAGTTTGGACTCTGATCGTTGGTGTGCTCTGACTATGTCATCTATGTCCACCTTTTCGTTCCTTCAACATGCTCAAAGTATTGACGACGAGGCTGGCACAGGTGTCGGTGTTTTCAAACTGTTCCGCTTGAGGCACACAGTACAAACGTAGATTATCCCTCCACGAAAAGCTCTTCAGTTTGTCTCAGTTATCCTGCAGTCATTACAGTTCGGTCTTCGATCTGTCGAGTGTTTGTGTTTGAAAACAGCATCGCACTACTCTTTCCATTCTGCGTACATGTGGAGTGTTTAAAAAACAGCATCGCACTACTCTTTCTATTCTGCCTACATGCACTGGGCAGTTCTAAAAACCCCTTCATCGTTTCGTTCACAGACGAGGCCAGGCGTTCACTTTCTTCTTCCAGTCAGTCCACCGTCGGCCAGTCCGTCACACATGATCATTGCATGTCCGATGTCCGTTTTCATCAAACCGATGTCTTGCTCGTGGAGCTTTGATATTGGCAGTCACCGTCCTGAATTGCTCGCTTTGATGATGGGGGGGTTTCCCAGAATTTGGCTCGTCATGTCCGATGTCCGTTTTCATCGAACGATGTCCTTGCCGTGGAGCTTTGATTTTGGCGTCACCGTCCTGATTGCTGGCTTTGATGATGGGGGGGTTTCCCAAAATTTTTGGCTCGTCATGTCCGAAGAAACGGTTGACGCCACCACACTGGCAAAACGGGAAGTTGTGGACATTTTGCTGGGGTCACTGTCAATCTTGCGCTTGTTTTGGGTTTTTCTCTGTGGTAGAATCTTGCCGAGTGGCGGTGTCAGGGTTTTCACGGAACCGGGATCCATCTAAATGTCACCACGACACAGAAAGGGGGCCACACCCCACAAAAAGCAACACCCCCTCGTTTGTTTCGCACAGCGATCACTTTTTCCCCCTTTTTAAAAACGAACAGAACACGTTTAGCCTTAACTCTGTGATGCAATGCAATGACAAAAGCCACACGCCGCGCGACAGTGCTGGCTATCCCAGGCATGGTCAGTCTGCGGTCACAGCGGTTGGCCACTGTGGTCACAATATATCAGGCACCCCCTTATTATCCACAGAACAGTGTGTAGAAATCAATTCATCCATGGGATGATTAACCGTAACCAACATGTATCAAAAAGCTACAAAAACACATATCGGGGCGGTCGCGGAAACACCTCACCCCGAGAGAGAGAGAGAGACAGAGAGAGAGAGAGAAGAGAAGAGAGAGAAGAGAGAGAGAGAGAAGAGAGAGACAGAGAGAGAAAAGAGAGAGACAGAGAGAGAGACAGAGGGAGAGACAGAGGGAGAGGACAGAGAGAGAGAGACAGAGAGAGAGAGACAGAGAGAGAGAGACAGAGAGAGAGAGACAGAGAGAGAAGAGAGAAGAGAGAGAGAGAGAGAAAAAAAAGGAGAGGAGAGAGAGAAAGAAAGGGGAGAGAGAGAGAAGAGAAGAGAGAGAGAGAGAAGAAGAGAGAAGAGAGAGAGAGAGACAGAGAGAGGAGAGACAGAGAGAGAGAGACAGAGAGAGAGGGAAAAGAGAGAGAGAGACAGAGAGAGAGGGGACAGAGAGGAGAAGAGACAGAGAGAGAGAGAGACAGAGAGAGAGAGAGACAGAGAGAGAGAGAGACAGAGAGAGAGAGAGAGGACCCGAGAGAGAGAGAGAGACAGAGAGAGAGAGAGAGACAGAGAGAGAGAGAGAGACAGAGAGAGAGAGAGAGAAGAAAAGAGAGAGAGAGAGACAGAGAGAGGAAAAGAGGACGAGAGAGAGAGAGAGAGGAGGAGAGAGAAGACGGGGGAGAGAGAGCAGAGAGAGATGAGAGAGAGAAGAAGAGAGAGAGAGAGAGAGACAGAGAGAGAGAGAGAGAGAAGAGAGAGAGAGAGAGAGACAAGAGAGAGAGAGAGACAGAGAGGGGGAGAGACAGAGGGGAGAGAGACAGAGAGAGAGAGACAGAGAGAGAGGAGGGAGAGAGGGCTCATAACTCAGAAAAAGTTTATTTCGCTCAAGGATTGAGGTTCCAGAATAACCTTTTCTTCCAATCTGTCCTCGACAGAGTCAGTCAGTCAGTCCCGTCAGTCAGTTTCAGGGACAAGTTGGTTGGTTTTAGTATTTCTAAACACATCCAAAAACGAACTTGCCAAAACGATGTGAGGTTTGATTGTGAATGATTGTTTATGCGCGACAGGTGTAAAGAGGACCCATACTACAGTACAAGCACGGGAGCAGAATGGCTTTTGGACTTGCACCGATGCTGGAAGACATGGACAAAAAAGGGAAAACATGCTGAAGAAGGGGACCTTTAAAAAAGCATCCTGTCAGAAATGGGGCTTGACTTGGCCTCTTTGTCTGCAAAAACCCAAATTGACCAGGTCATCGGCGCCTGTCTCGAGCGAGGCTGTCACAACTGTGCCATCGCAGTCGCAGCGCTTGCCAACAAAATGTCCCAGATCATCGGTCAGCTGCCTGATTTCGGAAGCCCGGTTTTTGGAATGACTGGGTTTGGGCCCAAACTGATCTTTGAAGATGCCTTTGAAAACCCGGGCCAAGGACATACTAACACATTTTGTTGTATGTCTTTTTTGAACATCTCAAAGATTTGGCCAGCAGCACATTGGACAACAAAGGCTTGAACCTGTTCGAGATGCTTTTGGATTTGGTGCTCCGCGAACGAAGAAGGAATACTGTGGCTTGTAGCATTTAAAGTGTCTGTGTAGCTTGCAGTCTAAAGCTAGATATTTTACTCCGTTCTCGTAAAAACGCAGTGCGAAATGCCATGTCCCGTTTCACTATCGAGACGGCTTTTCTTCCTCTGGTGTTGAGAAAGCAAGAGTATAAGTACTCCTTTGGCATGGCACACGCTGAAATAAACGACTGTTTGGTGATGGTGTATGAAGCCGGACTGTTCGCCGCCTTCGCCAACAGTACCCTTGCTCCTGGAGCAAGAATGGAAGTAGCCAGCTGTGCAGTGGAGTATCGGATGCCGGACGCCCTACAGTTTCTGTACAATGCCGGTGTGGTGAACAATCATATTCTCATCAGCTGACGGAGGAGGAGAAGACACGGGACGTCGACTCGGCGTCGCATCTCCATGCGCGGTCTTCCAGTACAGGTCAAAGAGTTCTGTCCCGCAAGGCGTCACGTCCACGTCCTTTGCTGAAAATCTGTCTGCAGGAAAGTCCCGTTTGGCTGGCTGGGGCCGTCACGGAAGGAAAGAATCGAGAACCTGCAAATTCCTAACGAGCTGAAACTTCAGCTCAAGTTGACAGATGGTCAAAACCTGCTAAACCTTAAAGCTGCAGCCGGGTTATCTTTCCTTGAAATGAGGGCAGTGCTCTGCCAAATGTTTGAAAACCATGTTTTGTTTTTTTGTTTTTTCTTCGTTAGGTATTTTTGCTGATTTCGTTTAATTAATTTGTTTTACTGAAATGATGTTCGGCTAGGCATGTTCGAGTCTGGAGGCGCTTTGACCTCTCTTGTGAGTTGCCTAGGAGGGGAGATAACATTCCCATTTTCAGACAAATGTGACATGAATAAAGTGTGTGTGTGTGTGTGTGTGTGTGTGTGTGTGTGTGTGTGTGTGTGTGTGTGTGTGTGTGTGTGTGTGTGTTTGTGTGTGTGTGTTTGTGTGAGCGTGCGTGCGCGCGCGCGTGTATGTGTCTGTATGTACTTGTGTGTGTTTGCACTTGTGTGTGTGTGTGTGTGTGTGTGTGTGTGTGTGTGTGTGTGTGTGTGTGTGCCTGCCTGCCTGCCTGCGTGCGCGAGCTCGCGCGCGCGCGCGCGTGTGTGTGTGTGTGTGTGTGTGTGTGTGCGTTAGTGCGTGCATAAATGCGCGTGTTAGTGTGCGTGCGTGCGTGCGTGTGTGTGTGTGTGTGTGTGTGTGCGCGCGCGTGCGCGCGTGCGTGCGTGCGTGCGTGTGTGATCTCATCACGCTTTGTATCACCATTGAAACACTTTCGTCCTTCCTTTCCATCCTGTTTGAGCCTCTCTTGTAAACTGTTCTTTCTATTCTGTGGTTATAATACAAGTGCCTGTGGTGATGTAAGCGTTGATATCGATGGTACAGCTGATGCCGCTGCCAACTGTCACCTCGGAACTGTCGCTGGCTGACACGTGTCCAGTTGAACGCAACGACAGTAGGACTATTGCAGAGCATGTTCATGTGGTTTAGTTTTGGTCTCGAGGGATTTTTGTTGTTGTTGTCTTCAGCAATGAGAGTTAAGAATCAGTGGTACGGAAACTGCTTGTGACATGGATTCTGACATGGCTTCTATCATCCATATTAGAACTTCGCTCACTGGCCAAGGGACACACAGTCGGTGAAAACCAGAAGTCGTTTTTGTGTGTTTGCCACTGGGATTGTGTGGTCTAAGAACTTGTGCTTGGTTTGAATGAACTAAGGCAGTCGTGACTTCCTTCACCTTTTTGTTTTGGTATAAGAACGTGAAAAGTTCAGAAGATGGAAGTGTAAGAATGGAACGCTGGAAGTGTGTGTGTGTGTGTGGTGGTGGGGGTGTTAAGGGAGTGGGGGAGGGGGGGAGGGAGCAGGGAATGAGAGGGGAGGGCAGAGGGATTGGGGACATTCAAGGTTGTTGTTATTTTTTTCCTTTGAAATTTTGCAGCGTGAAACTAGAAATGTTCTGATGCTATAGAAACGTGCAAAAGTAAACATCAATCGCGCACGACTTTTTGCTGTTTGTTAAGTCAGTAACCATCCGCTAGTCGATTTATCAAAAGAGAATGGTTTACAGAAAATATTAAGGACCTTTTCATCGCCCAGACCACATTCATACCAGACCTCTGCTCCCATTGGCAACGACAAGCACCCACAAATGCATGGGAGTATATTAGCAAGTACATGCCTGCGCACGTTCACACACACAGACACGAACACCGCCAGCCTGTGTCTCTATCCGTCTGTCTTTTCCCTCCTCTCTCTCTCTTTATTTCTTCCCCTCTATTTTCTTCTCTCTGTCTCTGTCTCTGTCTCTCTCTCTCTCTCTCTCTCCTCTCTCTCTCTCTCTCTCTCTGTGTGTCTCTCGCTGTCTCTCTGTCTCTGTCTCTTTGTTTTTCTGCCTGTCTGTCTGTCTCTCTTATCCACAAAATGTGCGTGAAGACAGCTCTGTCTTACACACACACACACACACACACACGCACACACGCACACGCGCGCGCGCGCGCGCGCGCGCGCGCGCGCACTCACACACGCACTCTCGCATGTACATACACAGGCACACGCATGCGTGTCCGCTCGTGCGCGCGCAAGCACACACACACACACACACACACACACACACACACACACAACACACACGCACACACACACACGCGCGCGCGCGCACTGTTTTGCTGTGTGAAACGTGTTTTCCTTTGTACAATGAACGATTTCACAGCTACCTTTTTTCTACATTCATCTGAAAAGTTTAACATTAAAGATTGGTTGTTCATTTGCTTCAGTGTCCACAAAACCCTTCTGTTCTGCCGTCTGTCTGTTGTCTGTATCTGCCTGTTTGTTTCTCTCTCTCTCTCTCTCTCTCTCTCTCTGCGTGCCTACCTCTCTGCCTGTTGACTGATTTGTCTGCTCTCTCTTCTCTCTCTCTCTCTCTCTCTCTCTCTCTCGTCTCGTCTCGTGAGACCGATTACCACATGAATGGGATGTGAGCAGTTTTGCCACTTGTTTATAATCAGTGGGTTTTCCAGGCAGGCTCAATTTTCAGTTCGTTTCTACACACCTTCGCAAGAAATCTGTGTTGTCAGTGTCAATGATCCCAGCTGAACTGTGGACTTCAGGCGGATGGTGTTCAGCTAAGTTAATATAATGTTTCAAGGGAGTCCGTTCCAAGTTCTGATACCCAAAGCTCACTTTTGTTCCAAGATATACCGCCGGTACCCCTGAAAGTAAAGCACGTGCTTCATGCTACTGTACAGGCACATGAAATGGAGCTACCTAAAACGTCCATGTGAGAACGCGTCTGTCTGTTCCATGTGTTCTGTGCGTACTACTATGTACACCCGCCATTTCACGTTGATCCTCCAGGTCTTTTGTTGTTTGTTTAGACAGGATATACACACAAATATAACATTTTGCTGATGCACACACAAACACACACACACGCACGCACGCACGCACGCACGCACGTACCCACACACACACACACACACACACACACACACACACACACACACACACCACACACACACACACACACACACACACAACACACACACACGCACACACACACACGCACACTTTAAACTGGCACTAGGAGTGCCGACTCGTGCTTATAATCTTGGGTCATATAAAGAAGCAGGAGTTCTTCCTCTTGATGAACATAGGAAAATCTCTGCAGCTAAGTTTGTATTAAAATCCTTTGCACATTACTTATTCTGTAATGAAGAAAAAAGATAAATTCTAAGCATGACTTTATTAACAGGGCTAAGACAATACACTGTTTACAAACCAATTATTCGTTTGTCTCGACATGATTGATTCTACAGAATTAAAAAGTAAAAAAATAGCAATTAAGCCATCTTTTTTACATGTACCATCTTGGGAACAAATTAAACCTATTTTTGATATTGATCATACAGAACTGAGCAAAAGTCGATCTCAAACGTTCTGAAAAATTTACTTAATGATCACATGGAAAATTTCTATAGTGATTACATTAAAATATTCACAGATGGATCTGTACTTGATAATGGCAATGCAGGTTCAGCATTTGTAATTTCTACTATGAAAACGGTCAAACGATATCATGTAGGTAATCACTATTCAGTTTTTACTGCAGAGTTGTTAGCTATTTTAATGGCTTTACGCATATTGAGGAGTTACCTATGAATGGTTGTAAAATATTACTCTGTGTAGATTCTAAATCGGCATTACAAGCAATCAAAGATCAAAATGCCAAAAACGTCTTAAAATGATACTAGAAATTAGACATGTAATTCATCAATTGGCATTTAAAGACATTAGTGTGACTTTTTACTGGGTTCCTTCCCATTGCGGAATATATGCCAATGAACTGGTTGACAGAGCAGCTAAAAATGCAGGACGTAATACTGAAGGGGCAATTCTAATTAACATAAATCTAGATCTGCACGAGTATTATAATCACATTGAAAAACTAGCGAAAGATAAGCTTGATAACATGCTGAAGACATCAGATAAGCAATATTCACACAATTGTATAAAAAGCGTCAGCACAGTAAATTCCAAATTAATTTTAAATCACATATCTGATACAAGTTCAAGACATATTAGTTCTCTGATGTTCAAAATCCGTTTTAAATGCTTTTTAAAACAAAATTTTCTAA
>JAFLJL010004844.1:15000-16000 GCA_018398815.1 Conus ventricosus
AGATGGAGGGGTGGATGGTTACTATTGATGTCTACGTAGACAGGTGTGTCATTAGGTTTTTTTTATGTGGTTTGTATGTATGATCCTTTAAAGGGTCTAATGTTATGTCTAAAAAATTTTACTGTTTTTTTTTGTTGGCTTCAATAGTAACCATCCACCCTTCATCTTAAAAAACCATACCTAATTTTGGTTTTGGAAGATTTTACACAGTTCTTTTTCATTCAAAAAACACTTGGAAAACAAGTCGGACTGTACAGGGATGACGGCCTCGCTGCGCTGAACGACAACCTAGAAACATTGAAAATAAGAAAAAAGAACTGTGTAAAATCTTCCAAAACCAAAATCTAAAAAATCACTATAGAAGCAAATAAAAGATAGTGAACTACCTAGATATAACGTTTGACCTCAACCAGCACATATATAAACCATACAAAAAACCAAATGATACACCTGTCTATGTAAATATCAAAAGTAACCATCCACCTTCCATACTAAAAACAATACCCAGAGGCATAAATAAGAGATTATCTAACCTGTTTATGCAATGAAACAGCATTCAATAACGCTGCAGCTGAATATCAAGAAGCGTTACACAAAAGTGGCTACAACTACAAACTACAATATGACCCAGATAATGACATGAGCAGACACAAGAAGAACAGGAAAAGAAAGATCATATGGTACAACCCCCCATATGACGGAAGAGTGAAAACAAATATAGGGAAAGAATTCTTTAGAATCCTAACATCATCATTCCCAAAAGAGCACAAATTATCCAAGATATTCAACAAAAACAGCATCAAATTATCATACTCATGTATGCCCAACCTTAAAAACATCATTGATTCAACCACAAATGAAAACGTACGGAGAAAACGAGGGTGATGAAGAAATCTGCAACTGTATAAGAAAGAACAGTGCCTGAGCAACAAATGCTCACAACAGATTGTGTACCAAGCCACTGTAAATCAGAGGAAATCGCAGAAAAAAGACAGTTTTC
>JAFLJL010004845.1:0-15669 GCA_018398815.1 Conus ventricosus
TTCTTACAGCAGAAAGCTAAGAGGATCCAAGAGAGGCCTAAATTGGCTATCTTGGGCAAAAAAAATTTGTCTGTCATTACAGACTTCTACAATTTTATTTAAGACATGGGTTGAAGTTGACAGCAGTTCATCGCATAATTGCTTTTGATCAAGAACAGTTCATGAAACCATACATCATGAAGAACACTGATCTCAGAACTAAATCCACAGATGCTTCAGAAAAAGACTTTTTCAAGCTGATGAACAACAGCTGTTTTGGAAAGACTATGGAGAATCCGCACAAGCGCAAAGATGTCAGATTAGTCACCAAAGAGAACGAAGCAATTAGCTGACTTCAAACCTAATTATCAGGACTTCAGAAATTTCATGATCAGCTTTTGGCATAATGATGAAAAAAAAGAAAGTCAAATTAGACAAACCTGTATTTATTGGGTTTACTGTTTTAGAATTATCATAAGCTTTTGATGTTAGAGTTTCTTTATGACTACTTTAAGCCCTCGTATCCTGAGTCCAGAGTACTTTACACAGATACAGATAGTTTTGTTTTAGATATTCCAACTGAAGATATTTATAAAGACATAGAAAACCGAAGTGGCTTAAAGGAGCGAGTGGATGTATGACACGTCCGATTATCCTAAAGACTCGCCTTTACATTCAATTACTAACAAGAAGGTTTTAGGAAAGATGAAGGATGAATTATCTGGAAAAGGTAATCAAGGAGTATTGTGGGGTTAAGGTCAAAAATGTACAGATTTCGAGCCAGGATGAAAATCATTAAGAAAGCAAAGGGAATATCTCGCAGCGTTGTGCAGTCAAACATATCACATGACAACTACCAAAGAAGCATTGTTTGGCAATAAGATTTTCATCATGACAACGTAAAACTGCGATCTAATCTACATGAGATCAACACAACAGTTGTAACAAAGAAGTCGTTAGATAGAACAAAACACAAAACGTGTGTTTGTTAATCCAGAGTTTTCATATGCAATCGGGCACTGGAGGACCGCATAAACAGGGGGGTTTATATTTTTCATCAACTTTTATTATAAGATCAATCATAGCTTCATCCAATTCATTTAAATCTTTTCTCATGTTTGCTTGACGCGTCCGAATTTTTTTTATTATTTCAAGATATTCTTTTTCCCAATTTGGGGGTTTAAGTTGTAGGTGATCTGGATGATTTAGCATGCATTGATTAATCCCCGAAAATGTTTCCTTAATAGCATTACACGCATGAAATGATTCCCGTATCATTTTCAAGGTCTCTTCCTTTACCATTCTGTTTCGTTCTGCACTTCCTTCTGAGCTTCCATTTTAAACTCAAATTATTTACGTAAATTAATTAAAGCGGAACAGTGTCTGGTGGGATTATCTGCAGTTCTTCCTTTGCAAAAAGATCTTTGAGGAGCTGGTTGTTTTGTTGTGTCAGTTTCTCGTAATAATACACGGGCGGATTCATCTTTACAATTCTTTTTATTTCATACGGGTCAACACTCCAAACTGGATCGGTTGCCTGATGCGAGTGTGTCCCCTTCTGCTTCTCCGGTAAATAAAGGTACCTTACTTTTAAACCAAACGGTAATAGTTTGCCGGATGAAAACTCTACTTCAGCAACATCTTTGTTTGTTTTTTGATTGCTTGTACTGGTTTTAACCCTTTAAATTCTTCATTATTCATTGCGCGCAAAACTGAGGGCAGTCTTCTAACCCATTCTGTGTTGCGAGAATTGCCAATCAGCTCTCTGTGATACTGGTAGGAGAAAAGTCTTTCAGCTAACTGTTTGTTAAGTTTTCAACTAAAGCCTGTGATCTGTGAACTCCTGGAATGCCTCTTCTAATGGTAACTCTATGTTTTAACAATAATTGATTCACTTGGCCTTTAATTCTTTTCCATCATCAACTTGAATCATGCGAGGGTAAGTTAGCGGGCCTCGTTGGTATATCAGTTGTATGGCGACAGCAAACAGAGAAGCACTCTTTTGCGTTAACGGTTCCGCAATCTTTGTATCTTGAAGCTATGTCAATGCTGTGAGTGCGTAATTAAATCTTTTTCGTCAAATCCTATCGAGGGTAAATATGAAGATCCATTTGATGGGTGTCATTTGGAGTTGTATTGACAAGTGTGGTCTTGTATTCGTCTAGGCGCCGGTAAATAAATTTGCCAAATCGCTTGTTTAGATAAACCCATTCTTTTGCTGTTTGTTCACTGACTCCAGCTGCTTGGCTTAGCTTTTTAATTGCTGCAATCCCCTTCCAATATCCTTTGGGCGAATAATAGATTTTGTTCATTTTTTATTCAGCCAATATTATGGCAAACAAAATACACAACGGCCATTACCAACGACAATAAACCGTTTTTCTTGCATCTTTTGTTTTTCTGATGGTTGTTTAAAAGTCACTGAATTTTGGTGGGGGCAATGTCTCGATTGGTTTGCCTGTTACGTTAATATTGTTTTATTGCTTGATAAACATTTTTAATGTGTAAGCTGCATGCCCTTTTTTTTTCAGTGTGTCTTTAAATTTAAAATCTAAACTGCTCAAGTCTCTGCCTTTCATAGGCGTTTGTGCAGCTGCTAGTTGCTCATAGCTTTGTTATGTCTTTTTCTCCGCCGTCACCCCCAGTTTACTAAATGCGAAATTACTTCCGCTAAAAGCAAGCGCATTCACCACAGCGCCGCTATCATTATTGCGAGTGAAGCCATTTTTTATAAATGTATTTTTTTCTTAATATTTATATTGTCTGGAATTATTCCTTGTTTGGGACTAGAAAATCTTTCGTAGCAAACGAAGCTGCAATGATAGCAATCAGCTTTGCTGAATCCTAAAAGTCTAGTTTGCCAAGATCTGCTGGTTTATTTTTAAAACAGGCTTTTACCAAGCATTGAGTTTTCTACACTTAGGCCCCCAATAACAGCAGAAGGGTTTATACAAGGTTAGCAACAGTTTTTTCGGTGCTCATTTTTATAAAATAAAATAATTATAATTATTAAAAAAACATGAACAGTGATGATCTACTACAGCTAACAAGGTGGCCTAAACCTTCCTGAACTTATGAATGACCAAGTTGATGACCAAGCTATTATGCCCAAAAAGGAAGAGGCGTATTCTTTGGCAGCATGTGGAAAAAACAAAACATTTCCCTCGGAACTGAATTCAGCATTGAACAGATTCAACAGATGTCCCCGCAAGACATTTTAAAGTATCATAACAGGTATGAAGCGCAGCTGGGGGTCTAGAATGGTGAAAAGTGTGGGGCAAACGGTTTTAGTTTGTACACTAAACTAGTCAGTAGATTTGCTCCATTGATTCTGAACAAGATCTTACGTATGATTTAACGCAAGATCCAGTTTTAACAAAGTCATTAGAGTCTTTTGGCTGTGATCTGTATTACAGATTTGGAACATTGTTATCGCCATTAATCATGGGATTAATAACTTTTAATATATAGATTTTGTTTCCCTTCAAAATGAACGAGCTGGAAAATCAGCAGAATCAGAAAACACTGAATCAGGTGGAGAAAGTAACCAAGCCAGAAAATCAGCGAAAACGCTGAATCAGGTGGAGACCATTAAAAATCCTGGGCGTGTTGAAGCGGAAAAAAATTAGCAGAGTGGAACAGACAAAAAAAATTAATGTTACAAAATTTATGATCATCAGGGAAAACATAACACCGCCAACGCCAGAACAAGTTAATTCAATGCCAGCTATTAAAAACTCCATGTGTTTCAAGGGCCCCGAAGTCTTCATGGTATATTGAACTTAAAACTGTTGCCATTTTTGGCGCCCTTGCTGCTGTGGGGGCTTGTTATTACGGTTATAAAATATATAACCAATGGCAACAAAAACAAAAGAAGTTTAAAACAACCTGAACCACTAAATACAGAAAAAGACAACTGCACGAAAAAAACCCGCCAACAACAAAAGATCATTTTGATCCATTTATAATGCAAAAATATTTTAAATTTTTTTTAATAAAAATAGATCATGGCGTATTTTTAAAAGGGATTAAAGTCAATAAATAAAGACATGGAGTCTATAAAAGACTTTCCATAGACCAGAATTGTAATCAATGCGGTTTGCTTCGGATGTAAAAAACTTCATTAAGATCTATGCAGAAAACCGCTGAGCAAGATATTCTCAGCGATGACACGTTTTTTTGAGGCGTGTGTGTACTATATTAGACATTTTCTATTTTAAGATAAAAACATAGCTTGTATTTTTTTGATAATTTTAAGATAACTTGAATAAAAAACTTGGTTGTACTTAGAGGATGACTTAATCAAGAACTTATCAAGAACTTGATCAAGAATTTTAAAAGTTACTTGATCAGAACTTATTAGGAACTTGAAGTAACTTAATTAAAAACTTAATTAAGAACTTGGGGTGACTTAATTAAAAACTTAATTAAGAACTTGGGGCAACTTGGTGGGTAGGAGTGTGTGTGGTGTACACAGGGGGTGGGGGGTGGGGGGACGTGGTGCGTGGGTGGGGGGGTGGGGGACGTGCGTGCGTGGAGGAGTAGGGGTGGTGGGGACGTGCGTGCGTGGAGTAGGGGTGGGGGGCGTGCGTGCGTGTGTGTGCGCGCACCTTTGATTATTATAAGAAACAAATGTTCAGAATTTAATTTTAGTTATTTATCAGTTTTAAAACAACAACAATAACAGCCACACGCACAACATTTAAAAAATAGGGAAGTGCTTGCATAGGGAAATGGGGAAAGGGTTTTATGGTTGGCGCTTAAGCGCCGTAATTCAAGACGGCTCCCGGGGTCTCTCTGTCAACTGAAGATTATTCAAAGCAGCCACCAAGTGCATTTATCAAAAGCTTGATTTAATAAACAAGACAGTTGAATAAAGTAAAATTCTGTGGCCGCCCGAAGGCAGCCCAAAAAAATTGAAGCAGGAGTTTTTAAGCGAAGCAGGTGAAGCCAGTAATCACAGCAATATATACAAAGTCATGAAGTGCTTGGTGGAAATTCAAGGCAGTCAACTCTAAACAAACCCGACCGCTCCTGCATGAGCGGTATCTAAAATAGATCTTATGGTCGTGGTTTGGACTGCAGTGGTTTACAGTCGCGCGCACTGTTGCTAAAGCAGCCAACTCTAAACAAACCCGACCGCTCCTGCATGAGCGGGGATCTAAAAATAGATTTTTACGTCAGTGGTAGGCTGCAGTGGTCTTCCAGGACAGACACAGTCCCAAGTGACGGAGAAGTAACAACAAATCACCTCGTGCCCGCCGAAAGTGCTGGACTGAAGGAAGAAATAGCCGAGCTTTGCAGGGTGCTCCGTGCTGACGTCATTGGCGGAAGGCTGCCGCGCTTTGCGGTCAAGTGATCATATATGATCACTTGGCCCAGTTTGCTGTGCCCCTCTTTTCTCAAACGGCTTGCAACTTGCTTTAGCGAGTTACAGCAATTACTGCTGTAGCCAGCTTTTATGGCGGCTCTAATCGCCAGTAGTAGTACATCCGTCATTGTATATTTGGAGCATTTATATGAAGATAGTGCTGGCCACACACTACTCCTTTCCATACTGGTAGATGTATAAGGTCTGCCTAGCCCTATCTAGTTTGTTTGCCAAAACATTCAAAAATCGCCATTCAGTTGCATAAGGGCACACGTGGGAAAGGGAGATGAACTGGTTTTGAATTAGAAAAAGTAGAAAAGTATACACTCTTAATACACAGATCAGCTTGCCGCATGAACACTGAATTTTGCAGTTAACAATCAATCAAGTTTTGATACAAACTGGAACATTTTTTACTTGGGAGGAACAGCAAAAATGTTTCAAATATAAGTTTTTAGCATTCGAATCAGCCGTTGTTTTACCCCCGCCTTAAGAAATGAAGCCATGTTTTTTAACATGGCTTTAGCTGTCTCAAGCCAGCCCCAACAAAACAACGCGTGATGGGTTTGTTTTGCTTCAGCCGACTTTCAACAATGCATCGCCATTTATTAGATAAGGAACCATCTCATCGATAGCCAAACACGTATTAAAACTGGCTACTCTTGGGTTTTATTTCCCTTTTAACCAAAAAAACCTTTAAGATAGTCGTTCATTTCCAAAGCAGTTAGTTCACTTTTTTCGTTTTCTAAAAAAAAATCTCTCCGGTTTCACAACAAAGAGCGCAGTCAAAAACACAACCTTCTTGTTCAATAGTCCCCTATGACAATGGCAAACCCGGTCGTGTCACGTGACAGCCTCGATACGGTGTGTCAACGTGGCAATCTAGAATTTTCCAAACGCAGTATGTAAGCGGGCCGTGCGCTGTGTGAACGAAGTCGCTTGTCTGGGGGTAGCCTTTGCCATAGCATAAAAATTAAGTGATCAGGTTTCAGCCTCGTGTTTTGCCTGCCTGTGTGGGCAAAGTTTTTGTAGGTTTGAAAATTAGTCAAATTAAGTGTGCGGATTTTATGTCATTTAATTGTGAGAAAAGAGTGAGTGTGTGTGTGTGTGTACGTGTGTGTGTGTGTGTGTGCGCGCCCCCCCCTCTCTGTCTGTCTGTCTGTCTCTTCTCTGTCTGTCTGTCTGTCTGTCTGTTCTGAGGGCAACTTAACCTTAACGGGCTTTGTCAGGGTTTCTCTCTCTCTCCCCACGCTGTAATTACATACTGCGAAGTTTAATTTGGATAGCTAGTGCACCCACCGTGTATATGGGCGCGTTCAGCCACAACTGCTTTTCCCCGCGGTTACTCTATGGGGCGTGTTCAGTCCCGGCTACTTTCCCCTACGCTACTCTCTTTAAAACTTTAGTAAATTAGTATTTTAAAAAGGTAACCCTGCACAGTATGTTTGTTTGTAGATTTAAACGGTTATTTTTTGGTTATTGAAGTCTTACTTGTCAGAGAACAGTAATATGCCAATCCAGGGCACTTTCGCCCGGGAAAACTGGTTTGAGGGCGAAAGTGGGGTTAGGATTGGATATTACTGTTCTTCTTTCCCTCATAAGTAGTTTTGTTTGGTGTAACTCTAAATCTATATTGTCAGCTGCAAAGCCTAAAATTTTAGCTAGCTCTTTATCAAAATAGTAACCTCCTTCTTCTTCAGGCTTGAATGTTAACATTGTTTTTAGATTTGCATTGTTAAGTTTGGAGTAATGTCGAAGTTACTCATTGCTTCTTTTAGTGAGCAAAACCCGTTAATAACCATCAGGTATTGTTAACTGGCTAACTTTGGCCCCTGTTTTGTCAACTTTTAGAACCTTATTATTCTCCTTGGCTTTGCTTATATTAAACCATACGACTTTGTAGAATATTTCATGGAGCGCGACCGTTCTGGTTCCGCATTCGTTATTAATAGCATGTTCTAAAAACGAAGGACGGTCTTGAGTTGTTATTGTTACAAACATTTTTTAAACGAAATAAAAATGAGTGCATTCAAATATACTAATGCAAAATATTCTGTTGGGCCGCACTACAATCTTAAAAATATAACAACTGATACTCTTGTCATTTCTGTGACCCAGACTGGCACCTTTCAAGTGAAGGTGAGTACGCCATTAAACAGATATCTTAACCCCCCTATTAAAAACGACCGCATTGCGAAAGTGTGGTTCAGTCATCCTATGCAGTTTTATCAGAACCAGCTAAACTTTGCTGTGTTTTGTGCATCAACTGGGTGTGGAGTATCGTATGCTGATCACTTAAATCATCCTGATCCTTTGGTGAGGTCAGTGTACAGATTTCATTTTTATTACACCTTCAGACGTATTTTGACTGAACTGCAAGCACCATTGCCAAATGACAAACCGTTTAATCCATTCAGCAACAGAATAGACATGAAGGCTTTTGAAAGGATCTGTAACGAATTCAATATTAAGGCCAAGACAGACTTTAGACAAAAGTTGGATCTTAATCATGGTCTAGGCACCCCTTATTATTGGGGCGTGCACAGAAAGTATAAGTATGACTGGAATCCTCCTTACACATCTTTCTCTTCAGGCACAACTGTTCACCTAGGGTCCATAGAGCAAGAGCATAAAACAGCATGGACAACATTTATTTTAGACACTTCTAAAGGCCTAACTAAAGCAGGAATAGAACGAATAAACGACTCTGTTCGTACTTACGTTTGGTGTTTGCTAGGTTCACAAGCACAGACAAGATCGAACATAACTGATCCTTCTACTGGCTTTGATGCACAAAAGCAGTACTTAGCAAATTTAGAGGACGCCATTAATTCTACAGTTGATTTGCCTTCAAGTATTAAAAGGTACCAAAATGTTTTACAATACGCAAGATCAAAAGTTGACTTTGCTGTTGGCACTGGTTTATACATGCTACCTTCTGACCTCAGGCTCCAGATAGGAACAATAATAAACTACAATAATGAAATCCTTGTGGCAGGCAATGAACAGAAAGTCGGAAAAAACGAAATAAATTCTGAGCCAGTAATATTGCAAGCAGTAAACAAGCAAGATGACCCCCCAAGAATAAGTCATCCAATCCCCGCGGTTCAAAGCCCAAAGACCGTTGAAGACCACGAAGTACACGAAGTTCACGAAGTCCAAAAAAATAATGACCATGAATATGAAAAGACAGCACTAGTTGTTGTATTAACTGGCCTAGGATTACTTGGTCTTTATCTTACTAAATATTAACCCGACTATTAAGATAACTAATGCCCATAAGTGCTCAGCCATAAAGCCAACTACTTTGCTTGCAGTAGACAAAAGCCAGCTAACAATACCTCCTAATATACCAGGTAAAGAGTCTATAGCTTTACCAGCTAATTTTTTTAATAAACTCGCAAGATGATCAAGCTGTTTTTTTACCCATGATTTATCAGGTGGAGGCGATGGCGATGGAGGCACTGGACTTTGACCACCGCCGCCTGTAATAGCCAACACCAGTGTGCTTATTGCAAATCCTAAGGCTGTTATAACGCTTGCTAATGTGACTCCCTGCTCTCTAAACAGTGTTCGTATTCGTTCTGCTAGCGTTGTGTCTTCATATAAAATTCTTTGGATAGTTTCTCTTATTCTGCTCACTTGAGTTCGTAATTGTTCTCGGTTAGTAGACAACACTTCTAGTCTTGCTGATCTCTCTTGTTCAAGATCTTTTAGTCTTTGGTTATTCTTTCTTTAATATCAGGCCCTAAGTTGGCGTCATCAGCCTCAACGAGTTTTTCTTTTTCTCTTTTTATATGCTCATCTATTTCACCCAGTTTTGCTAAAATTGTTTGTTAATTCGCCTCTGATGCTTCTCAAAGCATGATCAAGGGCCGCTATTTCTCGCATGGGTAGCGGTGAGTCGTGTATAGTCTTTAATGCTGTTTCTTCTGAAAAACTGGTTTCTGCCTCTATTGCATTTATTAATTCGTCTGCCGATTGATTTAATTCTTTAAGTTCCATGTTTTGCATTTGGTTATCTGTCGGGAGTTCCTGCAGTGTGTTTTGAAGTTTAGAAACTGCATCCCTATCTAATTTTGGTTTAGCAATGCCAAGGCGATTTTGTACGCTCGCAGGGAGTCTTTGTTTAATTGAACCCACGGCTAAAAACTTTAATGGGTCTCGTTTAGTTGTAAGCTGAACGCGTTGTCCTTGGTCGTTTTTCACATACAAATGGCCATCATTATCTCGGTATAAAATCATTAGGGTCTAAAACTTCGGGAGGTTCAAGGCCTAAATTTTGGTACAATGATCTAACATGACTTTCTGTTAATTCACGCCGCATTGAGAGCGCTGAGCGATGCTGTATCATTTCACTCATGTCGTCTCCACGATCAAAAACATCATAATCTTCTTCATCTTCAATGCCTGCCATGGTTTTAAATAATTAACTTTTTTATTTTGTTTTATAAAAAAATGTCACAAACATATGGCTCGATTCTTGACCCGCATAGAAGACTGAAAGAGCCCTTTGGCGTGAAGGGAAATAAGCGGAATATTACTGTTCCAAATAATCCATCTACTATTGATGCAGATCAAATTCTTACTGTTAAATTTCCAGACCTAGGAGCGGATGAAGTGATTGTGCCAGGCTCTGCGCGTCTTACTTTCAAAATAGAACTCGCTTCAACAACAGACCCAAACAGGACAGTTGTACAGAATCTGGGGCGGGCAATCGTTAAGAAAATTTCTATAAAACTTGAGGGGCAAGAAATATTTTCTTTACACAATGCAGACATATTTTTAACCTATTCTGATCTATGGCTAACCGGGAATGAAAGGGCTGACTTTGCATTTCAAGGAATCGAAAATGAAGAAGCACTAAAACATAGAATAGGCGCTGGAGATACTAAAGACGGTAAAAAGTATGTGGCTGTAAAATTTGCGTATGGAAATCGCTTTTCCATCCCCTTAGATTTTGAGTTGTTAAAAGCGCATGCACCGTACTTTCAAGGAGCATTAAAAGACAGATTGTCATATGAACTAACTTTTAATGAATACAAACGTGTTATCAGATCATCAGACACCGAAGCAAAGTACAGCATTTCTGACATCTCGTTAGAGTTTGACGTTGTTAGCAACCCTAATTTAGCAAGGATGATTGAGCAACAATATCAGTCAAAATTAGCAATATATTACGAAAGAGTGATTCATCATACAACATATCCCAGAAGCAGGGCAGACACTATATGGAATTTTAGTTTTAGTGCCGCAGCAAGATCGCTTAAAGGTATTTTATTGCTGTGTGAAGATGAAGAACCGTTCAAAAGAGGAAGTGAAAAGTTTATTAATCCTAAAATAACGAAAGTACAATGTTCGATTGAGGGTAGTCCTAACCAAATCTACGCTAGCGGGCTTAAACCTTATCAGCATTTTGATGAAATAAGAAAACTGTTTGGAGGCGGGAGGTGTAGAAATCCAACAGTTGACCTTGTGTCTAAAGATTTACATCTTCACAATGTTAGGCTTGATGATTATTTAACAACAAAATACGGTTTATGGATTGACCTAAGGTCAACAGAGGATAATCAGTTGCATGGAAGCGGGAGAACTGTGAGAGACGTAATAAACATTCAAATTGATAAAGAAGAAGAAGCCGGAAAAAAACCCTTAATGTACATTTGTTTTTAATTATGATGGGGCAGTGAAAATTAAGATAAAAGATTAAAAGATAATTTCAATACTAAATTATTTTTATTTTTTTAAAAAAAAATTTTCTTTTTAAGTTTATCCAAAGTGCCACAAACACCCCGGGGTCGCCAAAAGAAGGGGTAGTAGAAACCCCAAAAAAAAAACCTTCAGATTAAAAAAACATTACGCAAATGCAACAAAACTAAGGGAAACCTTTTTAAAATACAGCAAAAACCCGGCGAAAGGGATTTTTGCTGCCCTTTAAAGTTTTTACATAGTTTAAACGGAACCCTAACTATAAAAACGCTTTTATCGGCCCGGAAAAGAGTGTTTGGGCTTTTAGCAACGGGGGATAGGGGGCCCCGCGTTTTACCTCCCAGGTGGTTTGTCTTTAGCTCTCGGTGTGTGTTCATTACCGTAAGGGCTGCTGGAAAAAAAAAAAACTAAACCTTCCAAAAGCACCCAGCTATTGGGTTTAACTAAAAACAGCAAACTTTGCCCGTTCAAACTTTACAAAAAAAAAGCGCTAGTTGATCAAACATCACGGATAAAAATTTTTAAACGTTTACAGGGCCCATTTTTATGACTACAAAAGACAAAAAATTGATTTCAAAAAAAAAAAAGGGGGGGAAGGGGGTTTTTTTCAACACCAGACACCAAACAGAAAAAAAAGGAATTTCTTTTAAAAAAAATAAACGAAACATTAAACCTGTTCTTAAAAAAGCTCACATTTAAAACCCAAAGCCAAAGGGGGTTTTTACCTTTTGTTTATGAGTCCAAGCCCCAAAAAGACCGTTTGATATTGGGTTCTAATTAAATTTTTTTTTTTTAATTTTAAAAAAAATTTTAGGGTTTGAAAAAAACTTACCCTGGGTAAACTATGAAGGACCAGACAATTTTTTGAAGGGGAAAGCTTTTAGAAGGGGCGTTTTACAAAAGCACGAATTTTATTGATTTGGAAATTCCCTTGACCCAACCCAAAAGTACAGGCAAGTGTTGTCCGGCCAATTTCCCCAATTTCCCGGGAAACTAACAAAGACCCCCAGTTAAAAAATTTAAAGTTAGCTGTTTTAAATTTACTTTTGTAACAAAAATGAAAAAATTTTAGAAGTCTGGGTCTCGACTAAAAAAAACAGACCCATTCTTTTTTCGTAATGACTTAACACCCCCGGGTTTGGGGAGAAAAAAATGCTTACACAGTTTGATGTGGGCCCTGAAAAAAGCCAAAAGGGGAGGGCCCGGTTGGGCAGAGGGGGAAGTCTTTGAGATCAGATTTTAAAAAGGCTAAGTTTTGGGGCCGATTTTTTGGTAAGGCTTTTCATTCCCCTAAACCCCCAGCATTTTTGCCAAAAAAAAAGGAGGTTTTAAACTAAAAAATACAGACAACAAAAGGTTTTTTGTGGTGTTTTTTTGGGAAGGCTGCATTAATCCGCAAAAACGCAGAGAGAGTGTCTAACTATGAACCTTACAGCAATGATCTCAACTTTAGTGGAATATCCTTTCCCGTTAGTGTAGACCAAATTGATCAGTTTGAAGAACAAAACAAACCAATAACTGTCAATGTCTACACATGGATGAGGAAACAAATCTACAGCCGATAAAGTGTCCAAGAACAGTCCAACGATTGGCGAGCCAGACAAAATCATGTTGACTTACTGCTGATGCTTTCCCAGCAGGGCTACCACATTACACATTAATACGCACAATGAGTAGATTATTGCGGCATACTTCAAAGCAAGGGCTTAAGCAAGAATTCTGCAGAAAATGTTTAACAAGAAGCCATCTGTTCAAGCCGCAAGCGAACATAAGAACATTGTATCGGCCCAGTTGACTGTAATACAGAACTAATTACGCCCCCACCCGGATCTAAAGTTAGTTTTTAAGAACTGGAAACGGCTGCAAACAAGTCCATACGTAGTTTACGCAGACTTCGAGTCGCTTATTGTTCCTTAGAAGGGCCAAACCCCACAGAGACTTCCTAAAACAGCCTTTGTGAGTAATCATCAGATTTGTTCATTTGCCTTCATTATTGTTAGGTCGGATGGGTCCATTCAGAACCAGAATTATATAGAGGTCTAATGCTGCAAAATACTTCTTAGAACGCATGCAGCAAGTGCGTAATGACTGTTCTAATAATCTGAATTTATCTGAAATCATGATTGATGCCTAAAGACCAACAACAGTATGACTCAGCCACTCACTGTTGGATTTGTGTTTAGAACTCAGTGAAGAAGCCAACAAAAGGTGCCTGGCGGACACAAGTAAGAGACCATGATCACATTAGCGGGAAGTTCAAGGAGCAGCACACAGTAAATGCAATCTTCAACTAAAGTTGACCAAGACATGGAAGCTGCCCATCTTCTTTCATAACTTGCGAGGTTACGACTCTCATCTTATAATGAAAGCAGTGACATGCCTTCAGGGTGTCATGCATTGCACATCATCAGAAAAGTACATGTGTTTAATCTAATAACATGTCTTTTTATGACTCTATGCAGCACATGATGGGATCATTAGAGTCACTAGCTATGTCCTTAAAGTCCTGCCCAATAACGAAGAATATTTTGACCCAACTCTCGTTAGAAAGGCGTTTACCCTTATGAATACATGAACAGTTGGGAAAGGTTTGACGAAGATACACTTCCTCCTAAAGGCGCGTTCTTTTCTAGCTTAGAGGAAAGGACATCAGTGATTCTGATTACCAGCATGCTCAAGATGCGTGGCAGAAGTTAGAGTGTAAAACGATGGGAGAACTATCATGACTCCTACTTGATGGCAGATACATGTTTGTTGGGCGGACGTTTTTTGAAAATTACAGAAAGACCTGCATGAAACATTATAGCCTGGATCCCGCGCATTACATTTCTGCGCCCGGGATGAGTTGGGATGCTTTCTTAAAATTTACTGGAGTACAGATTGATTATTGTCGATCTACCAATGATTCAGATGATTGAAAACGGATTGCGTGAGGAATTAGTATGCGTCGCATCATTACTGTAAAGCAAACAACAAATACTTGACGACTATGATCCGAAGTAAAAGGTCTAACTATCTTATGTATTTAGATGCAAACAATCTGTATGGTTGGCAATGGCGCAATCACTTCCACTACGCAACTTAAAATGCACACAACGTCATCCAAAAAACATTCAAAAGGCATTAAAGTGGTTGAACAGTTTTAACGCCGGGTCAACAGCGTGGATACATTCTAGAAGTTGATTTAGAATATCCTCATGAACTCCATGACCTGCATAATGACTATCCTTAGCAGGCAGAAAGTCTAAAGATGGCGAAAACAGAACCACCTAAACTTGTGCCTAATCTTCGAGGCAAAAAAAATTAGTCTGTCATTACAGACTTCTGCAATTTTATTTAAGACATGGGTTGAAGTTGACAGCAGTTCATCGCATATTGCTTTTGATCAAGAACAGTTCATGAAACCATACATCATGAAGAACACTGATCTCAGAACTAAATCCACAGATGCTTCAGAAAAAGACTTTTTCAAGCTGATGAACAACAGTTGTTGCGGAAAGACTATGGAAAATCCCACAAGCGAAAAGATGTAGATTGTCACCAGAGAGAACGAAGCAATTAAGCTGACTTCAAAACCAAATTATCAGGACTTCAGAAGATTCATGATCAGCTTTTTGGTATAATGATGAAAAAAAAGAAAGTCAAATTAGACAAACCTGTATTTATTGGGTTTACTGTTTTAGAATTATCAAAGCTTTTGATGTTAGAATTTCTTTATGACTACTTTAAGCCCTTGTATCCAGAGTCAGAGTACTTTACACAGATACAGACAGTTTTGTTTATAGATATCCCTACTGAAGACATCTATAAGACATGGAATTAGAAGTAGCTAAAGGGCATGCAGGATGGTATGACACATCTGATTACCCTAAAGATTCGCCTTTACATTCAATACCGTTAATAAGAAGGTTTTAGGAAAGATGAAGGATGAATTATCCGGAGGGGTGATTAAGGAGTTTATTGGTTTAAGGTCGAAAATGTACAGTATTTCGAGCCGAGGAGAAAATCATTAGAAAGCAAAGGGAATATCTCGCAGTGTTGTGCAGTCAAACATATCACATGACAACTATAAAGAAGCATTGTTTGGCAATAAGACTTTTCATCATGACAACGTAAAACTGCGATCTAATCTACATGAGAATCAACACAACGGTTGTAACAAAGAAGTCATTAGATAGAACAAACACAAAACGTGTGTTTGTTAATCCTGAGTTTTCATATGCAATTGGCACTGGAGGACCGCATAAACAGGGGGTTTTATTTTCATCAACTTTTATTATAAGATCAATCATAGCTTCATCCAATTCATTTAAATCTTTTCTCATGTTTGCTGACGCGTTCGAATTTTTTTTATTATTTCAAGATATTCTTTTTCCCAATTTGGGGGTTGAGTTGTAGGTGATCTGGATGATTAGCATGCATTGATTAATCCCCGAAAATGTTTCCTTAATAGCATTTACACGCATGAAATGATTCCCGTATCATTTTCAAGGTCTCTTCCTTTACCATTCTTGTTTCATTCTGCGCTTCCTCTGAGCTCCATTTTAAACTCAAATATATTTACGTAAATAACTAAACGGAACTGTTTCGGGGGATTATCTGCAGTTTTC